>SJJU01014524.1:6944-21323 GCA_012932125.1 Conopomorpha cramerella
TAACGTCGAAAGCGACGAAGACCCTATCTTAGACCTAATCTTATTACTGCACATGCAAAAGTGGGGCGAGAACGCTCGGTGCATGCGGTCACGTGACAGCAATCTTGTGGTGTTTTGGCTTTGCCCGTTACCAGGATGTGAAGTATCCGTCATTAACAGCGCTCGAAGCAATATGTAATGCAGCTGAGTAGTGTTTAACTTCCTTTTTTGTAATATACGTACTTAATTATTTATATACTCTCAATTTCAATTCTACTCTCTTTGGATTGGACAAGATTTTTTATCTTCATATTTCATCAGAAATCATCATCAGAAGAGAGCGTCTGTGGCGTAGTGGTCAGTAGGTACCTCGAACTCGAAGCCGAGAAGTCGCGGATTTGAACCTGACCACACGCGTGCACCAATGGATATTATTTCTATGTCCGCATCCCATTTCAAAGTGCTATATTTAAAAAACGGGTCATTATTTGAAACTGAAACTTTGCACAGTTAATTAGAGTGTTATAGGCTATATCTCCACAAAGTTTCAGCCAAATCGACCGAAAGGCTTTTTTCGAACATTTTGTGCGGGGTCCTTTCCAAATTCTAAAAAATCTGTTTGCAAATTTCCTTTATTTCATAACCGTGTGTGAAACTGAACATCGAATGTCGCTAGTTTTAAGATAATTGGAAACGAAAGAGATGCAACTATTTCTTTCGTTGATTGTTCTCTTTCTATGATCTCTTCAAAGTCAAAATTTCTTTATTTCATCGTTATAAGTGCTATAACCCAAAGCTTGAACCCGGTTCCCCCGGTTCGAATTGATTTCTTTTACTGGCCAGAAGAACCGGAAAGTAACTGGCATCTTTTCAAATCGCCAAGGCTTACTGCTAAGGATACTTAACATAAATACTTCGGACTCTCTCTATGATGTCTTCAGACACGCTCCTTTCTGGGAAATTGATTTTTAAAGTATGTTATTCCCAGTAATATACTGATATCTTCTGGCGTGGTCAAAACATGATAAGGAAATAAGGTTTTGATGATGGTAGAGCCGACAAATGGAGGGGAACTTAAAAAATCATGGGTGCCGGTGGCTAGTACTGGTTGTTACTCCTTTTTTAACCAAAGCTCAAAATATTCTTGTCGCGCGGTAACTCTTTTAACACCTTCATCATCAGTCACAGAAGGAGCACCTCCCCCAATGATTTCCAGGATAATTTGGGGGAATAGTCAATAATCGCCACGCTTGGCGGGTCGGCGATCGCAGTGATGTTGTGATTTTACTTGCAGAGAGCGCTGGTGCCCGTCCTCTGCTGCACGTTAGGAATTCGCAGTCACCACACGGATAATTGTGTAATATTCTGTTGGCGATCCAAAGAAAAATAAAATAGTTAATTGATAACCATTATTTCCAGAACCTGGGCACAAAGCCGACGGGCGAGCAGCTCCTTTCAGCCGGCGACTCGTGCCCCATCTGTCACGACGACTACACCACGCCGGTGCGACTTGGCTGCAGCCATATATTCTGCGAGCTGTGCATCGCCGCGTGGCTCGACCGCGAGCACACCTGCCCACTGTGCCGCGCCAAGGTCACAGACGAGCCCACATGGAGGGACGGTTCTACCACTTACGACTTTCAACTTTATTAGTTTACGTATAGGGCTCGTGATTGGTTGAGGTGGTGACAAATAAATTGAGATAGTAAGTCACCGATGATCCTATACTGAAAGACGGACCTGCCACGTACGACTTTCGTCTTTATTAGTTTACGGATAGGGCTCGTGATTGGTTGAGGTGGTGACAAATAAATTGAGATAGTAAGTATGAGTGAAAGACGGATCTGCCACGTACGACTTTCGTCTTTATTAGTTTACTGCATTGAAAGACGGATCTGCCACGTACGACTTTCGTCTTTATTAGTTTACGTATAGGGCGCGTGATTGGTTGAGGCAGTAACAAATGAGATAATAAATCTAGCTCTAAAGATAACGAGGGACGTTTCTACCACATACGACTTTTAACTTTATTAGTTTACGCATAGGGCCCGTAATAGACAATTTAACCACATAGAAGTGGTATTCTATAGAAGTCCTATAATAAGTAGTAAGGTTCGAAAATATGTCGAAATAATTGAATCATATTCGACTGTACATTGATTCATTTGCACTTATTTTTTGACACTGTTAGGCTGTGGCCAAATGGAGTAATTTGTCTCGAAAAAAAAATCGCGCCGTGCGAACCCAGATTCAGTATATCCAGATCGTCATTGATACTATTAAAGCTTATTTTGCAACATCTAAAACAGGTATACCAATCATGCACGGTTGTTGGTGAGATGAGGATTTATTTAACTGCCAGCAAATTAGTGTAGGTAAAAAAATCTACCCGCCATCTAGCGGTGAAATGTTCAACTATTTATTTACATATAGGTCAAATTTAGTCTTGTTAGATTTTAGAATATACTTTGCAGCTTTTCGTGTTTGTCTCTCATGCGTTCTGTCTCTGTCGTTTGACATGTCACCAGAGAAGGATAGAAGTACAAAATAATAAGCTGTCAATTATATTCTAAAATCAAATGAGCCATACTTGTTTTATACTAAACTGTAAAAGGTAATTGTAAATGAACGATGAAAGACATCTTTGTTTAAATCGTCTGTATTATTTTTCTATGTTTCATACGAAATTATTCCGCCTAGTGTATTTTTGTGTTTGGTAGTGTTTGTGTTCTTTAAAGGTGGTCCCATTTACATTCCTGCAAATATTTTTTTTTTCAAAATCATTTACTTATTACTTTCGTATTTGAAATCGGTGAATTCAATTATTATTTACTCTCTACTGAGTTTTTGTTATCTTTTAGAGTTTAGTATCGATCTAGCTTAATACGTTGTCGCTTCCATCCTGTATGTTATTAAAAATAAACATACATTTTCTTGGCTATAAGTAGTTAGTAACCTTAATTGTAATTTTACCTTATTACAGCTGCACTTATATTTCATTGGCTCTAAATTCTATTGTACGTAGGAGCTTACGAAAATCTATGGATGTATCATATTTTGGCGGCTTGTGAAGGCTGTTAAACATATATTGGATAATTTTGATTCACTCGATCTGTTTTAACTGCCAGTGGCGTGCACTGGCATTTATGACAAGGTAGGCAGTAATCCCCAAGGATTGACGGATGTATAGGTAACTCGTCTTTACGAAACACAGACACCTACCTACCAACTCACGCACAAAACAGAGGACCTTTGTTAGCCTATGTCGCGAGTACAACAAAAAAGGATGTAGCATTAACTCTATTATTAGGTCGGGTAACCAAAATACTAAGGTAGGCAGTGTCTTTTTGCCTGTATGGTGTGCACGCCACTGTTAACTGCCAACCGATTCGAACAATTGAGACTTCCTGGTCGTTCCTTCCCTTTGACACCGCTGCAATGAAACCACTCAGGTTAAGTTCCACTGGCCAAGTCCCGGTAGGGTTGTTGTTGACGGTTCTTTTAAATTTTTTTTATCATCACTACGAACAAGCGTTTGTCCACCATCCTGTCTGATGTTAAGCAGCGATGTGGTCTACGATGGAGCACAGTTGTTCATTAGGTACCTATTTACCCCAGTGACTTGAAGACCTTCAGACTGAAACAAAACAGTTACCCCCTTAGCAATAAACGCGTTGTCGCTTGTACAACGGTTATTACAGGTCTACATGAACTGGTTATTCCGTATTTGACATACAACTGACAAGTTAAGTTGAGCTTTGTGTATCTTGAAATAGCAATTCCGCCATTATTAGTAAGGCCCTTAGTCCTTAGGTTAAAAGCTTGCGTTGTGTGCTGAACAAGTAACGCAAAACGCGCGGATGATGGTGAAGTTTGACATTGACTTTTTAATTCGTGCTTCTCTACATACAAATACAAATTTATTGGGTCGGACACGGCGTGCACGGGTTTTCAGTCGGGGCTGCGTGCGCGCGACCTACGGCCCAAGGTTTCGCCTGTACCTACGCCCTTCTGGCAAGCAGGATATGTGATGAAGGAGGGTCGATGGACAAGTCGTATTTGACAATAAAACTTGAACCTTTGCCTGTATAGCTCAACGATATATTATTGAAGTGTAAGTTTTGTGTCCGAAAATATTTTAATTGAAACTGAGTAGTGTAATTGCGGTGGTGTCAAAGGGATGGAATGTTCCTGCAGCCCTATGCCAGCCCAAGCGCGTCAAAGAAAGACAAGACATAGAACAAATACGCGCTGTGATTGGCTGCCATGTCACACATCGTGCGACTCAGCTTGTTTCAACCAATCGCAGTGCCTGATATGTCTTGTCATTTCTTTCTTGGAGCGCTTTCCTAGGGGAGATAGTAGTAAAAAAAATATTGTCCTGTTATTGCTTTAATTTTTTTTAAAACACAATGAACAAGCGTTTGACCACCATCCTGGCTGATGTTAAGCAGCGATGTGGTCTACGATGGAGCACACTTGTTCTTTAAATGTTGCTGTATAAGAAGAATTGATTATTGTTTCTGTCTGGCCTGTATAGATATTAAAGCGCCGTTTACATCAGGAGAGTTTCTCGAATCGTCCGGCGGTAATTAGCACCATGTAAAATGTAATTTACACTAACCGACTTTCGTTAACAATTTGAAAACCTCTTCTGGTGCAAAGGTGCTATCTTTGAAATAATTATAAAATAATTATCTAGCTAGATGTTGACAACAGTACCTAATTATAAGAATTAAATATACTTAGATAAGTAAATAAATTATATAAAACAAATATATGTTAGAAATTACACGTAAATCAAGTCCGGTTCTTCTAATTATTTTCAATCTCATTCATTTGGACAAACTGTCTAAAGATTTTTTTAAACCGGTATTTACGTTAAGTCTCAGTAGCTCTGTCTTTTTGTCCGATGGTTAGTGTAAAATATACTCTATTTCGTGGTGTTAAAGTACCAAATTTATTTGGCATCTCTCACCATTTGTTCAACATTAAAACGGCCTTTATTCTGTACTCGTAAAGGTTGACTTTTGTTTAGCACTGAACTAAATTTACCGAACAACAAGACCGGTATTTATACAGGTTATACAGGGTGGAGCGTGTAACACGAGTGAACATTTCTATAGTCGGCGTCAGCTAAGAAGCAAATTCTGACACTTTTATAAATCCATGAACAATTTTTAGAATTGATGTGACTGACAACCAAATGTATGGCGATGACATTTGTATCTCAGCGTTGGACGTCCTATTGCTTCTTAGCTCGTTGTCATCAATTGATAGAGATGTAGTTTTCTTTTGTTCATTAATCGGAGTGACAACGTTTCGATTACGCAGTTATATGTAAAATAAATATAATAAGCTGTACATCACGTATTATGAACGGCTAACAAATAGGTTTCATCTTGTCGAAACCTTTAATGCATTGTCTGTTTCTCATCAAACATTTGTGACGACTATAATTGATGGTAAGAAAATATCACTCATAAATAGATTCTTTCCAATATTGTACAACACTATCAGTGTAGGCTACGCATGTCAATCGACCTGTCAGTATTTGCTTCTTATGTGACGCCGACTATACTGTAGATTATTTAGACCCCTTTAAATTAGCCTAATGTGTTCCGAATACTTCAAAGTGCGTTGTTTCGGAATGAATAGAGTTTAAAGTCAAAACACATAATCTACATTGCCTTCGTGGTGTTCAAGTAAATGTGAGTGAAGAGTGTTTTGAAAGGAACGGAACGTCAATTGTTTGTGTGATAAATTTTTAGGGAAGACCATGTCCATTTTTATAGGTTCACGGCTAATCATTATATAGAATGAAACAAAGTCGCCTCCCGCTGCCTGTCGCTATGTATGTATGGTGATATGCGCAAGACGGCTGCCAGAAGCTGGATGCGAGAAGCCGTAAACAAATCACAGTGGCGTGCAATTGGAGAGGCCTATGTCCAGCAGTAGACAAGTATGGGCTGATGATGATAAATGAAAATGTCGATTTACAAAGTGTTTGCTCCTGTTGCAAGCCCTAACCGGTATAGCATATAGGTATGGTCGTTGAAAGAAAAATTGCTCTCTTTTTTTTTTATTACTGCAAGCTTAAATAAGACTCGAACATTCTCGAAGCCTCTGTATAGAGAATAAATGATACCCCAAGCATTTTGTAAATACTCTATACATATGTAGTAGGAACATTATTGTATATGTACTAAGAAAAAAAAAATTCTCTTGAATTTACAGTTTTTTTTTGTAAACCTATAACCTATAAATATGGTTAGAATGGATGATATTAAATTCCAAAATTATTATTTTTTGCATTCTGTAGTTCTTACGTGCCTAAGCATTGTTTTAACTGAATATTATTATATAAGTAAATACTAAACTACTGTTAATTCCTTTAAAGATACGCAACTTATGTTGTATAACAGTTTATTAGACAAAAAGTTTAGATAAAAAAAGAACTAAATTAAATTGTAAGTATAAGAGCTTGAAATAAATCACCAGTAAAATATTTACCTATCTGTATACTATGATACTATTGGCTGTTTCAATGTGTCGATGTAAAAAAAAGCTTAAATAAATGTTTCAATGTTTAACTCGTTTAAGATAGTGCCAAAATAAGGAGTCCATAAAGATAATACTTAGAGGAAACTTTTAAGAAAACAAAAACATTGAATTTATAAAAATAATCCGCTTGTAATATTAGCTATCTGCTGTATCCTTCCGCATGCCTTGTCAATTCAATTGATCAGCATTATATTGTGTTTTTTTGTCATTTACCAAGTTATTAAAAAAAAAAACTATTTAAACATTCCAAAAATAATTCCCCATTCTGCTGCGAGTGTGATTTGTTTGCATATTTCCTTTATTTGATAAATTAATATGCGGGAAATTGAAGAACTAATGGCGCTAGTATCAAATGTGTAAAAAAATCCTTGATGAGGAGTTTCCTGAAAAAAGTCGATATCGAGAACCGAAAGAGATGCGACTACATTAGTCTATTATTGTTCGTTCGGTCCCGCTCTTTTATGGTTTTTTTTAATTAAAAAATGACTTTCAATGGGGGATATTCCTTCACGTTTTTCTGATATATTTTCGGGCGGAGAACTATAATTACTGTCTTTCAAAACAAAGTTTGACAGTAATGACAATTCTCCGCCCTAAAATCAGTCAGAAAAACGTCAAAGAAAATTCCCCATTGACTTTCTGAGATGTTCTGTCCCTATTAAATGAAATGAAAACGCATAAATTATTGAGTATTGAAATGCCGATTTAAAACATTATATACTAGCGCCATTTTTCCTGCCCCATTAACAATCACTCTGTGTTTTTATGGTTTTGGTACACCAAACGTGCGGTAGTTACGCGAAAACCATGAAAAGATTATCACAATAAATGCTTTCCAACAACGGAGAAGTAAAATTACATACCAAAATGGTGTTCTAAATGTATCTTGTCTCGTCCAGCCACTATTGATTAATGGACTGTCACTACAACTGTATCTTTGTACATAAGGTACGTTTACATTATACTAGCTTTCCGCCCGCGGCTTCGCCCGCGTGAACATCGGTTATATTGCGGTATAAAGGAATATTTTTGTTTTCCCTCGGGAATATCAATTTTGTTCCGGGATAAAAGTACCCTATTATTTAAACCGGACTTCTAACTATACGTCTGCAAAATTTCAAAGCAATCGGCTCAGTAGTTACGGCGTGAAAGCGGAACAAACAAACAAACAAACTCACTTTCCCATTTATGGTATTAGTAAGATTGTATCATCATGAGACAAGCGAACACAGCGCCATCTACGTACAGTTTCGCGCTTACCGTCACTCGTTCGGTGTAACGAAGCCATTATATTTTTGGCTGTTATTTTCTAGTTGTGCCTATGAAAGCAACATAACTCAATAAAAGAATACTTAGATATTGTAATAAATGTTTAAAATGTTAACATGTAGTTAATCGAGAGCATATTTATTTTAAAAAAATGCATTTTCTAAAATTTTGCTCTTTTGCTCTGTAGATAGGACCGGGCACTTGGACTAAACTTCGGCCTTTCGTATTGAGTAGATATGTGACCCTATCTGAGAACTAGTAATAGTACTAAAAATACTCTTTGCCCCCCCAAATACCGAGTGTAAAAGGACCACGAGCAATGGTCTTAAAAACGTTGTTGGGCTCGTCAATATGAACAACTTTTACTATGGCGACAATGCTACGGGGGTACGAAAGAAAATTTGTTCATCTCTATAAAATCTACTATATAAAAATAAGTCGGGTTTTCCTCCCTGACGCTATAACTCCAGAACGCACGAACCGATTTCCACGGTTTTGCATTCGTTGGTAAGGTCTCGGGCTCCGTGAGGTTTATAGCAAAGAAAATTCAGGAAAAAATTCCACAGAAAAGCGGGTAAACGAAACGAACCCATCTGGTGGCGAAACGGAGTTCGCCGGGTTTGCTAGTTTGTTCATATTGACGAGTCCAACAGCGTTTCTAAGACCATTGCTCGGGGTTCTTTTGCACGAAGTATAATTTTATTCGTCAGTTGCCGAAGTGTATCCTAAGTGACAATAGACTGTTAAAAAGTTATTTTCAACATAAAGTTTATATACTTTGCATTGTTGAAATTTCGAATTTATTTTAAGAAACGTTAAGTTTTTTTATATTAGTATAAGTATAGCTATTTTCCGCGAAATGTTTTACACGTAGGTTCTTTTTTTGTAAATCTGTAATGTATTTAGATTTAAGAAAATCATGTTTAAATGTCTGCATACCAATCACGTTGTAAATGTAATAAAAATATTATGGAGAATGATAATTGCTGAAATATACTATCTATACAATAATAATATAACGTAATTTTATTTGTCATTCATATCTCAGGGATGGGCAGGAACGTTCCTTCCACTTAACACCACCAGAATGACACCACACAGGTCAAGTTCCACTGGACAAGTCGTATTTGACAAATAATTGACAATACAACTTGAGCCTTACCCTGTATAGTTCAACAATTCATTATTAAAATATTCGTTTTGTATGCGAAAATATTGTAATTTGAAATTAGTGGTGTCAAAGGAAAGTAACGGGCAGGAACAGCCTTTCTACATATTTTGCAAGTTATTGTCAATTAGCTTTTCGCCCGCGGCTTCGCCTGCATGGACTTCGGTTATATTGCGGTATGAAGGAATATGTTTGTTTTCCCTCGGGATTTTTTTTTATTTTATTATGTTGTCTTTTATGTCTCGCGTAGGACCTGGTAGTCCTTAACACAGGTTGCCTTTTAACCTATCTAGGATGCCAGGATATCAAATGTTCAAATAAATATACATACACTTTTTAAAATTTAACTATAATATCACTGCAATGTAAAGGTACACATTAGTAACCGATCTATAAATGTATTCTTTTGGTGACAATAAACTTATTATTTATAATGATTTGAAACCTTAATGGTAATAGTGAGAAATGTGTCAGTATTACCATCAATCATCAGTGAGACCAACCCCTTTCAAAGAAGGTACAAAATAAAAACACCGCACATAATAATCACGTTTTATTCATGGAGATAACATTTTACAATTATTCGCATATTATTTTACGCTTACGAATAAGATTCATTTTCTTTTACTACAAAACGTGAAAAATAATTTACATTACGCATATTACATATAATAATAATTAAAATTATTATTTCAAAGTATCACAAACATCGGATAGAGTAAACACTGCTTTGCAATGAGAAAGCACTAAGCGTCTAACGTGCGGTAAACAATTTACACACGATAGATATATCCACAGTCTATACACGAGTAGTCATGCCTCTTACAGTGTAACAATAGGGCCGCGGTACATGGCACGCGGTTACATTAAACAACAATTACAATGGGGGGAATTATCGTGCGGTAGTTCCAACATCCACCACTAGATGGCATTAGAATAGCCCGGGGGATGTTTTGTTTTTAAGCGCTTGGCACTACGGGTCCACGGCTTTCGCCTATCACTACTAGCAGTAACTTAAAAAGTTCTTTCTCTGTTCTAAGAAAACAAAAACAGACAAGTTAGATTTCTTTTTATTAAAATCCTTAGTATCACTTTGCGATAATATGTAAGTAAAAACGTATTCGATGCAAATTGACAGGCAAGAAGTTTATCTATAGATTAATTGTGAAACCCTCGGACAATATTAGCGACATCTCGCAAAAATAAAGGGAAAAAAAAACTATTTTAAGCTGTCAGATGGTTATCTTTTTAAGGAAATGTGCACTGACATGATATTAAAAGTTTAACACGTGTATTTTAGCGCGAAAATGAACCATTAACCCTTTAAGCAGGTAGAGCAAAGGTAGATACCACTTAATATTGAACCCAAGTCCGTTGAAATACAGTCTAAAATCAATATTACAAACAATTCTGGTCGTTAAAAGGTTAATATAATATAATTAATTTTCGCGCTATAATATCCGTTTTAAACTTAATCAGATGGTAGTCAAATAATTCCCCTCATTGTTCAACTGGTATAAAACAAATGATACACCTCTGTAATGTTTGTCCAACTAGTCGAACTAGTGACGCTCTAGGATACAAGTTGTTAGTTTTAGTTGAACAACAGTATCAGAGGGAACAATAACGTTTGCCATATACACGCAGCGTAAGGGTGAGATAATTAGCTAAAGTCGTCTTGCTCGAATACGACATATGGCCATACTAAGCTGGAGATACATATAAAAATCTACTTTCGAGTCTAAATCTCACCCTTATATACATTAGTATGCAGAATTGGACGTACATTTCCTAACAGACCCGAAAAGTGTGTTCAAAAACTGAACGAAGATTGTGCTTCGTAACCGTAAAACCGAACTGAACGTTTTCATACTTTAATAAATCCTGTAAGTATTATGAATGAATGTTAAGATTTCTTGAGACATTTCAATTCTATGAATGTAAAAAGTAAAAGCCTACATGTGGAAACTTCAATGAGCGTCAATATGCAATTGAACTTGTTTGTAAGTTTATGTTTCCACTATTCAAGTTGCACGTAATTTCTACTTGTACGCAATCTACTCGCTTTATGGAATCGCGCCTTTACGAATCGCACTTTCGGTAAGACAAGGGCATAACTGCACTTTTTTTAATTTTACAGGAGAGTAATTTTTGCTCAATTAATATCATAATACTGAGTGCATATATTTTTTTACTCATAATTAGAAATGTAATCTCTCTAGGGATACTACTACTGTTTTTATAAGTTTTGGCATATTTAACTCATTTTCTCAAAATTTTGCAGTTACGCCCTTGTCTTACCGAAGGTGCGAAATACTGTTGTATATACTTTACAAGATAAAAAAAATAATCTGTCAAAGATAATTCAAAATGAAATAGATGGCAGTAGTCTTTTTCTATGATCGTTCATCTTCAGGCTAGCTCTTTTGTGGATTTTTGATGTGACAACGTTTAACAACTCGACACTACGGGAAAAAGATGACGTCATTGTCCCGTTCCGCAAGCACTTGTACTGCTACTACTGCAATGTTTGACGTTGTCACGTCAGACTACCGTCCGTAAACCGACTTTGCAGACAACCATTTTTTTTAAAGTGAAACTTTTATTACATCGTCTCAAACTTTTTCGTCTGTGTGTTGCATGTCGCGTGACGGTCGGCCGGGGAGGGATAAAGTGAAGGGCGCATTTTATGCATTTTAAATTAAGATTGATAAGGCGATTTTTATACCTTTAATGGAATATTATTCCAAAAATTCTTAGTTAAATGTTGTGTGAAAAAAAGTTTCACTTTTACCTTGGTTTCGTAAAACAACACAATTGTGTGTTTTCTTCAATTTTCCACATTTTGTCTTAATTAACGTTAACATTCAACATCCATATACAACTATACATCTTTTAACAATCAATTAGAAGGATCTATTAGGATATTATACGTCACATTATGTTTTTAATTGCGTCCTTTGTTCATAAACAGCGGGACTAAGCACGAACAAGGCGGAAGTTCTCTCAATTTCATAAGTTGGCACTTCAATGTCTAACTAAAAAAAAAAATATTACATACATCCATCATCGCCTGGTAGATAAGTATACGTATCGTAAATATATAAAGGTATAGCGGAGCTATTCTATCATAATCATAAACTATCGATGTTCCGCTGTGCGTATTGACTGATCGTAACAATAGACAATCTGTAGACTCGACTTTCAATCGAGAATTTAAAAACATATTCAATACTGAAAAAAGAGCGTCTGCGGTCCAGTTGGTGCGGTGGTTGGTCCCGGGTTCGAGTCCGGTTACTGAACGTGTACCCATGGGACTACTTTTTCAGAGCCTATGTACGCAACGCAACGCTCGTACGGTGAAGGACAACATCGTGATGAAACCCGCACACCACAGGGTGTGTGAACCCGCTGGCGGCCCCCCGATGGCGCTGCGTATGCTCGACTCATATGAACCAATGGGAGGTTTTCTGACAGGCGACTTATTACAGTTCTAAAAAATGTCAATAGATGCATCACTACCTAGACAGGGTTGTCATTTCATATTTTTATTTTTTGTTGACAATTCTAAAATGAGTTTCTCCTTAAGATCATGTCTGATTAGCGCCATCTCGTGAGATGTTTTGGAACTGCTTTTGACATATTTGAAGCTATCAGAAAACCTCTCATTAAAGTGAAGTAATCTGTCACGTCATATCTTCACACGTCACAATCTAACAATCGATTTACCAATCGTGCGTTTTGAGTCGAACGATACTAGCGCCATTAGTTCACGAGCTTCTTTTCCCGTTGGATTTGAAACGTTATGGGTTATTTTTAGTTAAGTCGCCGTCAGCTATTAGATATTATTTATTTACTTAGTAGATCGGTATAGTCCATAGTTTTTTTTACATTCTAGTGTAAGCAGTTGCGATTATTTTGTCCGGTGGCAAATTCAAAATGAACCCTATTTGGTGGCATTAAACTCTTTAAAAAGGTTTATCATGAAAATGCCTTATTCTGTGCAAGTTAAGGTTAATTTTAGTCTAACACCGAAACCAAATACCAAACGTTTTCTGCCGCGTTTCATTAATGAAAATTAAAAATGTAGATTTACATTTCACCTACACCACGTCAGTCTACAGATCACCTATTGTAATTTGCTACATCTAACACGTCTCTAATGTCATGATATAAATTCGGGCTTACAGGCTAGAGGTCACAGTCGTTGGCGGCGGCGTCGCGGCGTATCCACCGACGTAATTATACAAAAGGACGGAATCTTTCTTTTGATATCTAGAAGAAAAAAGAAACGTCTAGCGATCGCATCGCTGTTCAGTAAAACAAATAATGTTCACCTTTATGTGACAATGCTCACTAAACAACAAAAGGAATTGTCATCATCGTTGTATGCACCATATTATACACCTATATAGTAATACCTAAAATAATAAACCTTCACGAACGAACCGCCAAATGACCTTAGCCAACTAAACTTACATCCCTATTGACAGCTGCGTCAATCTCAATGTAAAAACGACTGAAACTCGACTGCATCGCTTAATCAAATACTGTTCATATTAAGTACACGAGGTTAAGAGCGCGGCTTGAGCTCGCAGTGCAGAGTGACTGTGTCACCGACGGGCGGGGCTTGCGACGCTGTGGGCGGGGCCTGTTGGGCGGGGGGCGGGGCCTCCTCGTCCGGGGGGTGAGGTGTCCCGTAGAGGAAGAGAGTCTTCAACTTGGCGGCGCGGGCGGCGGCGGTGGCGGGCTCCTCGCGCAGAGAGCCCGACGCGGAGTCGCCGCCCGAGTTCAGTGACCCGGATATAGCTGCCGAAGCGGAGTTCAGTGACCCCGCGAGGGCCGCAAGGGAGGAGGCGCGAGGCTCCACAGCTGAGGCCGCCGAGAGCGACGCGTCGCCTGAAATTGTGGCTTATCATCAATAAGGTCGAGTTGGTATATTGTGACAAGTGAACAATGAACCTTAATGTCTAAAGACATTCAGAGGTCGACGACGGTAGTGTGGTGACCCTGTTACCGCCGTACGACGTCGTGAGCTGGGGGTGCGTACCCCGGAATGGGGGCGATCCCCCCATTCCGGTGACGGTCCGCGAGGGCCTAGCGCGGCTGGGGCCACCCTTGGACGTAGTGGCTAAGGCTGTTCCGGGGGCCCCGGCAATAACGCGGGAGCGGTCACCGTGGGGTTTTAGTGGGTACGAGTCCCACATAACACCGCCGCTGTCCCCGTTAGCGGTGGGGTATAAAAGGTAAAGCCTTCCTCGATAAAGTCTATTCAACACAAAAATATTTTTACAATTCGAACCACTAGTTCTTGAGATTAGCGCGTTCAAACAAACGAACAAACTCTTCAACTTTATAATATTACACCCTTACCAATAAACGCACTGTCACTTATACAA
>SJJU01014530.1:0-14470 GCA_012932125.1 Conopomorpha cramerella
AAAAAAGTAAGTGTTTTATTATTATATTAATTTTATAGTAAAACTATTGAATAAATAGCACTTAAATAATGTCAACATTACTATTTTAATCTTTGGTTTTATTTAGATTTGCAAAGAAAAGTAACAATATTTACATTGTTATTATCTGTCAGCTTCCGCAAATGTTGTAAACGCTACGCGTCGCCACCGTCGCGCACATAGCCAATATTTCATTTCATCATCTCAATTTTCTCGTGTTATCTATTCATCAGTAGTATCACAAATAGATACTGGCCGATTAAAAATGTATTTTGAAGAAAAAATTAAGCATTCGGGAATAGAACATGGTCCTTTTTTGTTTTTCTCTCTGCTGGTCCTCTCTGTTTTGTATGTTGTGATTTTGTTAGTTTCACTCAACGTACACATATTTCTTTGTAAGTTTGACGATAGTTATTGCGATTTTAAAATACGGCAAACTGGAAACAACAGCTAACATCTCTTGAACACCTTTTCACAAAAGCCCGCCCTCTTCACAGATTCTCTAGTCGTGATTTGCTTTTAAGTAAGTAGTATTTAATGATGTTAATTGGAAACCTACTGGCTTTATTTACGGGATATTTCACTGTGACCACTGGATGTTGAGACGTCGCCGGTTGTTGTTCTACCGAAATCACGGGACAAGAACTATTCCGTTGAAAGTTTTCTTGTTATTTTGAATCCATTATCCTAACGAGGGTTTCCTTTCTCACTTGTAATGTAAATGAAGGTCAGGAGTGAGTAATACGAATTTTCTAGTGGAAAAATAGCATTTACACGTAAAGTCGACTTTGTGTTTATAAGTAAAAAAATATACACTCGTGAACAAAAATTCATGTGATTCTTAAAGTATTATTGAATGCAAGCTAATAATACTTTACGAATTTCTTTTTCTCTATTTTATTGTCTTTAAAAAGTTTCTTGTCTGAAGGAGAGCTGAGCTCCTCAATTGCGAGATATTTAGATGTGTTGTGTACACAAAAATATGTGTGTCCCGAAATTTTAGCTTAGAAGTGTTCTTTGGACGTCGACTTCAGAATATTTTCACAATATTTACCAGGAATTGGTATTTGGTAATAATATGTTCAGTCGGCCAAGATAGAAATTCTCATTGAAAAAATAAATAAATAAAATGTTTTGTTTTTCATTTCTTACTTGTCATAATAATACAACTCTACGTCATAGACACTTTAGCGATGCAGGAATTATATGACGAATTTCTTAGTCGACCGATACTACGAAGGGAAGGGAAGGAAATTGTGCATTAAAACCTATGTATTTTAGAATTTCGAACTTAGTAGCTAGTCATCCCGGAGCACGGCCCTGGCTTGGGCAAGCTTAACTATGGCTTACACAGCGCATTACTATATTACATGGTAGCACTTTGAGGAAGCAGCATACAAAGCACTTCACTATAACGTACTACATCTAGAACAAACTATATAGTGCATTGCAACTTAAACTTGCAAAGCTAACTGCTTGTAAGTTCAAAACTAAAGGCTTAACACTTTCCGAGTAGTCGGTTGTTCGACTACGCTCTATCCAGTTGTGCAGTACTTGCTGCGGGGATTGACTAAGTTGTGGAGTACAAATACACTAACTTCGAATCATGGGATGTGGTAATGTACATCAGCCATGTGAAGCTCCATGCGAGATGTCGAAAACCAATCAAAATATGGCGTGCAATTGGTGAGATTTGTGTCCAGCAATGGACGATTATCGGCTGATGTTGATGATAAATGTTCATCACTGCACTGCTTGTGAATACCTACCAAGGGTGTTTAGGCTTTAGCATACAAGGATATACGCCATTCAATGCACAACATCAATCAATCATTCTTGTAGTCATTACCTAAGTAAACCGGTTTTTCCCGCTTCTTCAGATCGTGTTAGGCTGAGACAATCAAAATTTTTTTTCACAGCCACTGAATTGGACTTGGTAAGTTCCATATAATTATTTCCAGATCATAATGTATATTATATGAACTTTAATACTTCGACAAAATGCTGTTGTGAAAACAAATAAACGACTTTTCACAATGATGCAGTTTTGAACTGATTTTCTTCAATTACAAAAAGGACACTACTGGTTTCTGTGTCGATTGTCAATCAGAATGATAGATGATGATGATAATGCATATCGCGTTACTATTGACAGAAGTTATTGCTAGAAGTTTCGGTCAAAGAGTGTTTGACTATGATCGACATAGAACGCCGTGGCGTCATCTTTTGAGAAAATATCCAAGTAAGAAAGCAGATAAGTAAAGAAGAATACTTCATTCACAAGTTCAACAAACACGCATTCAATATCCTATGACTGAACACGCCAATGTCACTTGTTGACTGACAAGTCATATCTCCAAAGTTTTTTACTACATCCGAGGAAAATCCTTGCGTCTACGTCCTCAGCGCACGGCACAGTGGCATTTAAAAATACAAACTCGAAGGCTGAATATCCTTTGTTCTTCTGTATATTCGGGGGTGTATCAGTATTCAGTGACCGTTCTGTGGGGTGGCAGCATGCATGACGCACCGGCGACGTTTCATTATTGTTGTCGACTACATGTACGCACGTATCTACAAGTATAACTATGTGTGAAATATGGTGTTATGTACAGTCTGTTCACAGTAATAACTTAAAAGAAACAAGTATAATTTTAAAGAAAAAAAAAAAAAGTCTTGTACTTGCCGCCCGCTACGAATTAGTTCTTCTCGGTTTATCTTGTCTGTCACCATCGAACCCTGACTTCCTTATCATGGAATCATCTTTGAAAAATCTCCTTTCCAAAAAAAGAATCATGAAATTCAGTTAAACGACGATATTATTCGCAAACAAACACAAAACAGCATAGTATACGATATAATTGAAAAAGATTCCTGTTTTGAAATCACCTAAAAAGATCCGACTTTTACCAGTAAAACTTGACTTCGTCGACTTGTTTTCTTTTGGATGACACTATAGGAACTGTAGTAACAGTTCAAATATGAAAAGATTCATCCAAATCGGTACACCACTCAAAATCTTTGAGGTAAGAAACTAAAGAAGAAAAAAAACCGAATTCGGGAAAAAAATAGCATATAGTGTAATTCTTCCAAATCTTTACTTTTTATCGTATTAGTATAAGAAGATGTACAGTAAAAGTAAAACGGACGGTACGGTAAAATTGCCACTTCATCAGGACGTTGACAAAGGGTTCATCTCGATTATTATTGAAGGAAGCGCAGTACTTGACTCCGCTTCTTAGTGCGTTTTAATGAAATTCCAGCTTAGACTTGATCCTTTGAGCTGGCGAGCGTATCTTGTAGAAATGAAGATAAAAATAATTCAATAGAGCTGCAATTACTTACCTTCCATATTTTACGTCAAGTTTATTCTTTTTATTACCACAGTTTATAAATTCCACAATGTTCGGCGATCGGAATGTAGGACGCCCTCAGGCAAGGCGGACTCGTGGTTTGCGGAGGATGGCTGACAGAAGCTGGATGCGAGAAGCCGAAAACAAATCACAGTGGAGTGCAATTGGCAGAGGGGACGAATATCGGATGATGACAATGGACGGGGATTATCACAAAGTCAATTAAATCGTTACTGTAATATAATTGGACTGATGATATACGCAAGATGGCTGGCAGAAGCTGGATGCGAAAAGCCGAAAACAGATCACAGTGGCGTGCAATTGGAGAGGCCTATGTCCAGCAGTGGATAAGTATGGGCTGATGATGATGATGATGATGATGATATAAATTAAAGTATGTAATTTTATCGTAATAGGTAGTAGCCACGACATAAACCGGCCAATTAGTGTTGTTATACATATTCTAAAGAAATGGCAATTCTGAAAATTATGTAGGCAATAATTCTACGGAAAAATGTTTCGATTCACAACGAACGACAACAATCCTAAAGCAAGTTTTTTGTCTAAGTAAACAAGGAATTTATTTTTTTTATATCTCATGTGTGTACTGTGAAGCTGATTACTAGAGAATGTCAATAAAAGTGTGCTCTAAGAAATTCTTGCAATTGACGGCGCTAGAAGAGGGAAGTTTATTGGTTTTCTGTAACGTCTGCAGAGTTTATTGAATACTATGAGACAAGGTTGATATTCAAAAGCTGGTTTCAAACAATATAATCTTAAAGTCTTTTAAAGTCTTTCCTGAAAGAATTCACTTTGTTCTACGATGATGGCATTGCCTGAAGACTAGGTAAGTTATGAGATACTCGCTTGAAATTTAATCTACGTTTAGGTATGCTAGAAACAGGGCACGTAGTAGAAGTAGCGTACTGTAAGTTACTTTATTATATTGTGAGCGTCTGTGGCCCAGTGGCCGGAAATTTGGGCTTGCTTGGGAATTGGGAGGTTGTGGGTTTGAGTTTGGCTGTTAGTCGTGTAACACAGGTTGTCTTTTCCGAGCCTATATACTATTTTGAAGCGACTTCAACAAACGAGCCTTTCTCAACTCTCGACCATATCTTATGTTTTTTATCTTTGCTTCATCGTTTCTGATCCGCTTTGGTTGATCCTTATTTTTGTTGAAAATATGTTTCGAAGATGGTCTCACGATAAAGAAGTAAAGGTTGATGATGGCCGACCAAACAAATTTAGAGTTAATATAAAAAATTGTAGGACCGACTACGACTGTTAGTACTACAAATAGAAGTGGGGTCTTTTTTCTTAAAAAAAAAATTGTTTTAATTATTCCAAGGATATACCAAACTCAACTTAACAGTTCTATGATAAATGCGTAATAGCCCGTCTCAGTTGACCTTTAATAACCTTTTTGTAAGTGACAGCGCGTTTATTGGTAAGGGGGGAAGTCTCAAGCTTCAGCGATTTTGAATGGAGTATACTGAGTGAGTAAGCAAACGGTATTTCAGTTTGTTTTATATTACCCTATCGACGTGCTTTTCAACGTTACAAGCGAGTTATCCCGTTTATACAGTTTCCGAAAGATTTTCAGGGATAAATTATATTGAATTATCCTAAACCATGTTTTAATAATCTATCTTTGTATATCCCCACCGTGTTTCAGCAGTATTCATCACTTTTCTTGTAAAGAAGGTAAAAAACGTGTACAGTACGTAACACAACTTGTTCTTACTCTTCTTCTAGCAAGTTAGTCAAAATCTCTTCAGAAGCTTTATATATTAAACACACAATTATATATTATTGTGACTGTAACTTTCGCATTTATAATTAGTGGCATATTGTGCTTCTGTACGACCACTTATAACTTAAAAAACATATATATTTCTTGCCATAGTCCATGTTCTTAAAAAAAGATAAGTATCCTTATTGTGAATGAGGAGTTTTCTGAAAAAATCATCATATCGTCCTTCAAAGATAGCGGGTAACTGAAGAGATACAACGTTAGTGTAGGACTGTTAATCTTCGGTCTCGCTCGTTATGCTCGATTTTTTTAAAGCAAAACTTCTCGGCAGTAGCAAAATCGTGAGCAAATTACTAATTAGTATCAAGTATCCGATGTATCGAGGGTATTACCGGTAAACGATTTATCAGAGACGTTTGCATACTGGTATGCTGGTCAGCGACACAAGGTGGAGAGGAGATCCTACAGGGCCAATGATAAATATCCGTCAAATCACCAAAGTATCGGTACACCTGACAGTATTATGATTAAGATCAATCTTAAGATTACTTAATACTCTGACTACATTGTGATAAAATATTCCCTAATGCGGGCTCTCTGTTAAGTTGTTTGCTTATAATTCTTTATAAACGAACTTTAGTAACTAGTACTAGTAGTAGCCATACGATTTTTTAATCCTGATTTCCATTCCGATGATCATCGGACCACCATAACACCTTCTTTCCAATAAAAAAGAAAACATCAAAATCGATTCATAAACGATTAAGTTTTCCGCGAACAAACAAAAAATATAATATACGGTCGAATTGAGACTCCTTTAAGTGAAGAGAGAGGAAAATGGAAATTGTGAATGTATTGCTTATTATGAAACTTATAGGCATACTTACATATGTGTTGCCGCTAATAAAAATGAATTCACGATGAAAACATCGGCACTGTACCGGGAACTGTACATAGTTCACGAACTCAAGTAGGTTATACCTGCTAGTTATTTCACATCTTCTGTTCTTTTCGTCCTGTGGCACCGGAGTGTTCCAGAGGGCCCACACAAAGTCCCGCCACACCGTCATGTCCCCCGCAAAGAATCTAACATCGGTCCACGGTCCGCAGCCACCAGTGCAAGGTCCGGCCATATTTGACATAATATAAAATTATTTTAACATTATTCTAAGTAGTAATTATAATCCTAATTTCTGTACATAACACATCTAAATCTTTCGCAATCGAGCAGACGTAGCTGACTAAATGAAATTGTTTTTCTATGACAATAAAATGAAGGAAGTCGAAGGTCATAAAGTATTGTTGTCTTGTATTCAATATTAGGTACCTATTACTATTATAGTAAACATGAATTTCCATCATCATCAGCCCATACTTGTCCATTGCTGGACATAGGCATGAATTTCCATACTTTATGAAAATCAGATAAGTATACTTACAAACGAGAAAATTTGCGTGAGTTTTGATAGTTTTGTAATGCGGGAAACCCTTAAGTTAGTCTCCTAAATTGGTTATAATCTTTGAAAAGGCTTAAGTACCAGTTTGTTAATATAGAGGTACGTCAATCGTATAGTAAATTCTGATTTAACATTAAAATACGTGCAAAGCTCGCGTTTATTTAAAAAAACTCGCGTAAAAGTCCGGAACTAGCGCAGGCACAATGTAATATTCAATTAAAAGTGTGTTCGTACAAATGGTCCCTGTTATTTTTTTCTAGCTTTAAAAAGTTACTTTTTCTGTTTTACTAACTCTGTAATAGTCTGAAATAACCGTTACCATCCGTTTACGAACTACGGATTGTTCGGTACTTGATTTTAATATTTTCATCAGAACAGCACGTAAATTCCGTCACATTCAATTAGCAAAGTTTCTTTTTGTTACCTTTCTTTATTAAGCTTTTATTTAACTCTTGCAATGTATGTAAGTAGGTTATGTATGCTAGTTAGGGTTAAATCTTGCAACTCAATTGAGCTGAAATTTTATATTTTGTATATACTTTCAGTTCGGATGACAATGCATGGTTAACTACAGACCGTTCACAATTATTTTACCTCTGGCCTTTGTAGTAACATCATACGGTACATCTAGTGAACGAACTATAATATAGTGTTGTCTTCCTGAAATTGGTCACGTTATTTCACCATTTTAGACCGTTCACAGTCCTTCCTCAGTCCTACCTCTGCTGTTATGTTGTATGATGTTACTACAAAGGTAAAATAACTGTGTGGTGTTCTTCTTCTGAATGAAATTGCGGCACTTGCGAGATGGTAGACTAATTTTATTTTAAATGCACCATCACAAAATGGGTATCAAATGTAAGGAATATTGCTGAATATATCTAGTAAAATAAAGTGTCGATTGTTTGATGCGTGGTTATTATTTTTAGTACAATCAATGACATGTTTTCTAAGAACAGATCTTCGTATCTTGTGTTGTTTGCGACTTTCATATATCGTTCTAAATGTACCTACCAATAGGTATTTTACTACGTATTATTACTACAATGTGAACCTTAGAAACTAAATAAGTTTATTTTCCAAAATTATTCATCCTGAAAATATTAAAAAAACAGATAGGTGTACGTGTGCATACACTTACCGCCGATACAATAGGTAAGTGAGTACCTAATCGATCATGCCTTGAAATATTAAGTTTGACATGTAGAGGGTTGATTCTGCATTGAATTTATTGAAGAGTGAAACTGATCACAGGATGCCTTTGAAGTTCAATTACCTATACTCATCCCGAACACGGACTCTGAAGGAAAATAAGAAGATAAGTGTCAATTTACTGGAGAATAAACAAATAGTAGAGGATAAATAGGAGGAACATAAACTAAGGTCCCTGTTATGATATTCCGCTAGCACAGATCTCTACTCAACTATCATTTTGTCCCGCTCTAAGTGCGTGTTTGTGTAAGAGAGACAAACAGTGATCAAGCCACACTTAAGTATTGATGGTTGTTCCAGAATACGGGGCTAAGAAAGGGCAGCTTGTCACTCGAGAGCAACGCACCTCGTAAAAGTGGCCCTGAACTCGTAAATTGGTGCGTTTTTATAAATCATCGGAATTGTTTGTCAATACACACGCCAGCGGACGTGCCCTCGATTTGGGTACAGGCGAGCACACAAGTGGTTCGACTAACAACAATGACAAACTTCACCACAACACAAAATAGTCACCATACTTTAGAACGTTTCGTTAGCTTCATTCCTGTTTTCTTGGGCTACTATTCTGACAAATCTATCTTACCTCATGCACATGCATCAATCTTCTCATACAGGCACATCGGCTTTAAGTAATTTCGTTTCCTCTTTGGATAATAGTTAAATGTATGATGTACTGAAAATAAAATATCCGTGAATTTCACCCCTTAGTGACATTTGCAACCGACAGTACACCACTCCGTCGTTTCTCGTAGATGGCCTGTCTAAGTAAATTTGACCATCTCACCCAACGTTCGTTTGCGAAGGGTCTGACCCCAGGCTCGAGATTTGAGGGCACTAACAATGAATCATAGTGAACGATGCTCCTTATTTAATTTGCTTTGTTTTTCCGAAGCAGAGACGTCTAACAAGTGTGGCGTTGATGCAATTTCGCAGTCGTTGCAATTTTTATGATCACACTAGAGGTCTGACCTCAGTTTTTATTATTTTTCATGATATAAATACTAATAGGTAACTAGTTGTTTTGTTTGTACATGGTGCAATGTCATATAAATAGGGACTTTATTTGCTTTTTCTAACACTTTATATTTAGTTAGAATTACTGAGTACGTGAGCCATAAGTTAATTGATCTTTACATAACATGTAGGTACCTCGATTTACTTTCCTGTGATGTTCAATATTACCTATCTATAAAAACGGCAAAAACATGCATGTTGTATTGGATCGCCTTTATAAGCGACTTTTAAAAGGAGTATTTCTCAATACGACCATATATATATGTATAAGTATATATACAGGGCGTCCCAAACTTAAGGGACTTAAATATCATAGATGAAATTTGATCCCTCTTATCCTAGGCATATCGCCAATCTTTGAAATACTATGTTACTAAAAGTGTTATTATTTTTTAGCTATTCTTTCGATTGGCTTAATTATGCCAATACGTATGCCTGTATATATTTATGTTTTTTAAATTTTGGTTCGCGGATTGAAGGATCGAATCAGAAATGAAGTGATCCGACAGAGAACCAACGTCATCGACATAGCTCATCGTTTTAGCAAGCTGGGACGGCTATATTAGCCGTAGAAGCGAGACCGTTCGATGAAGTTCTCGAGTGGAGACTGCGTCTCGGCAAACTGAGTGTAGGACGCCCTTAGGCAAGGTGCAAGATGGCTGGTAGAAGCTGGATGCGAGAAGCCGAAAACAGATCACAGTGGCGTGCAATTGGAGAGGCCTATGTCCAGCAGTAGACAAGTATGGGCTGGTAATGTGGTGTGCGGGTTTCATCTCTGAAAAATAGATTCTGAAAAAGAGTGAAAATCCCATTGGTACACGTTCATTAGCCGGACTCGAAGCCGCGACCTCCCGTTCGCAAGCCAAGTATCGGACCAACTGAACCACACTGGAAAAAGAAAAACAAAACAATTTTCTAACTATATGAGGTGGTACAGACGAAAGACGGACAAATAAACGGGCAGATGCACTGATGGGTGGACAGCGAAGTCTAAAGCTGAACTTAAGAGCCAACTTTAATTAATTGAATTGAAGGTTACTCTTTGACTAAGTAACACTAAACACACAAATAAATTGTTCATACATGTAACAGAAATCAATGTTTAAACCTTTGACCTCAAAGGCTCTGCACTGCTCTAGAACTAAGTTGTGCCGGAAGTCAAATAAACTGTACTGTACCTGTATAGGATGATAAACTTTGTAGACTTGTTACAAAGTAAAGATTGTGTGCCCACATATTACCTATGTATTTCATGAAATGTTTATGCATTTGGAGAATTCCTGTAGCTTTCCGCGCAAGTCCTACTTCGTTTTCTTTTATTCCTTTAGCTTTTCGAGTAAGGTATAAAATAACATACTGGTGTTTGTAGACATTCACTTTTGGAATATTACTTTGTAGACGTTTTGGTGTAGACAACATGAACATAAAGGATAGTGAGTCTAAATGCGGCTGTTAAACAGTAGCACATGCTTCATTATCAGCCACGTAACGTCCAATGTTAGTCGAGGGCCTCCCCCCAATGAATTTCATCATGGGGGGAAATGCCAACAATCGCCACGCTTGGCATGCGGGTTAGCAGTCGCAGTGGGCTTGTGGTTTAACTCACAGAGAGCGCTGGTACCCATTCTCTGGAGAGTTCGCTCTGTCGCCACTTATGAATCCCACGACGGAAAAAGTTGGGCTGGCGTGGTGACACATGTATTCTATTCGCCGTCACCACACGACTAACAGTTAATTTATAAAACAATATCGAACATGCAACCTTTGTCCTATGTTGCACACTGACTACTGGTCCGGATACGCCTTCGAATGTCATCATAATCTAGTTAGATATTAGGGATTGTAGCATTGAATCTGTGGGGAATATCAGCCCGATTGTACGGAGTGGCAAGTGGCCGTCGCCTAGCAACGGGAGGCTGCAGGGGCGGGCGCGACGGCGCGACTCCGCGGCGGCGGCGACGTGGCGGCGGCGTGGCGGCGACGGTAGCACAACGTCACAGTAGTGACGCATTGTTCAGGAGTTACTTCCAGGCTACTTATTGGCTAATTGTGATGAAAATTATTAGCAGTGCGTGAAGCGTTTGCCTGGTTGTATGAACGCGGCGCTTATTATTAAGTATGATTTGAATGTTACTGCATGTGGTGTAATTATCAAGAAATTATAATATGTATGTACTTTGAAACACTCTGAAAATCTTTTCAGAATTATCACAGTAACCCCCTTTCTCGTTTGCAGTTACATTCTTAATTAATTAATGGTATAGTTAGTATTTAAGCCAAAACAGGAATTCCTAAGTTACATCACTAGCCTTTATATCCCACAGGTAACAGTTTCGAGTCTAGCACGTTTCCACATCCGATACTGTCTCTAGCACACTCTGCCCTGCCTAAGTAGATTACAAATTAATCCACTAATGCCTAGAAATCGAGAACAAGCAACTGCATCGAATCCCCTCCTGATGCAGGGAAGTAAGCTTCGACAGATTGCTCGTCGCTAAAATTAGGCACTTCCATTGCACCGAATATCCTAATACGCAGTTGATACTTGTGCGGCGTGATTAGTTGGTAGTAATTGGTGCGGTACGGTCCCCTTCCTGTCAATTGATTGATGGAGACTGTCGCCTTGTGTTTGTCAGTCCAGCGACGCCGCAGGACACGGTAAGCCTAGACTGGACACAGTCAAACGATAGCCATGACAAAGTAGACGACCAATTCAATACCACAGAGTATTATGTAATCCTCTGTGATGATGAAGCCTGGGGGTGTCTTATATGAGTATGCAAGTTAAGGCATTTTGATACGTCATAATTAGACAATCTGACAATGTAAGACAGTATGTTACTTTTTTATCCTAATCATAGACAATCTATGTTTCAAGTAATTGTTTAGAGGTATTTCAGACATATTTTTAAGCGTCGTCAAAAAAGGAGTCTTTATCTCGGTGGAGTTTGTTCGCGGATATCGTCGATGTTTATGAACCGATTTTGATGATTTTTTTTAAAGGAAAGAGTCCCATTATCATGATCATGGCAAACCCGAAAAATCGAAGGAAACGTTAAAATATCGTATAATTGGGTGGCTACTATTACTGGTTGAAATAGTTTCTTTTAGATAGTACATAGTTCCAAAATCGTTTTATACCTTATAAAAAATCATTACATGGTCTAAAAATAGACTTCTAATCAATGATATTATATAGCTTCTAGTATTTATTTAATACTTTATTGCACTAAAGGTACAAAGGGTGGACTTAATACTAAAGTATTCTCTACCGGTCGACCTCACAACATGGGAGAACATAGGTGCAGGTCAGATATATATACAAAAACAATATCATTGTATACTATTATTTAGAATAATAGTAACTGAAACTTACGTATAGTACTCAATTTACCTAACTCACTTGAGTCATTTTTATGGTACCGAACTCACCGCAGCAGTTAGGACTCGGTGACCGCTTTGAGTTATTTTACGAGCTTGCGTCGTGCGCGGAACTGCTACCCAAACACCTATTAGCAATTTTACGTGTCGGGAACAATCGGGGCCTCAACAAAACGACATCGTCCACTCACGAGGGCAGTGTTTCTTACACAATTTAGTGCCCAATGCAACGCTGCCCATAACCGCTAATGACCTCATAAAAGACCGTGTATCGGACAACCACTGTTGCTGACTTACTGAGCTGACAATCTAAGTATGGTTTTAGGCGGTGTAGCTCAGTTTATAATAGTCTCAGTTTTTGGATTAGTGACGTATGTTGGAGGTGAAAAATAAAGGCGGGCGGTGTTCCCGCACGCACGTCGACACAGGGCTCCACCGCCGCCGCCGCCCAGACTCAGCACCCCGCTGATCTATGGCGGCGTTCGATCTATACGTGAGGGCTATTTTAGTGGCATGCGTTTTAAAAAGTTGCGGTGAACGATAATGAAATGAGATTCGTTGATACGAGATAACATCAGTGTGTGGGATGACATGATTTTGCCAAGAGAAAACCAGCTTAGATATTAGAGTGATGCGCTGAAATTATGATTATGTCTTGGACCTTGTCGCCATACTCGTAGCTGGGTCGTGTTTTTTAAAGAAAATTTGTTCTGTGTCATTGCGGAAAGCGAAAATTCAAAATGAAGAAAAATCGATAAGCTTCTGAAGATAACACACATTTAATGATCATCGATATATGTATTTATCAGATTTCCACATTTCGTTATTGTAGTTAGTAAAATATATAATATAATCTACACCTGGGAACTCGAAACATAACCAAATAATATACAGAGTGGAAACGCTGAGCGTGTCCCAAAAGTGTTTATTTCGGCAATTTAAAAATATAAATCCATTTTTATTTTCTACTACTTGTCTACTTTCTTGGGACAAAAATCTTATATTGAACAGATTTAAATTTGTTCCGAATGTCGGAACAGGATTGACTGCTATTATGGCAGCTGATTAGCAAACTAAACTCATTAACAATACCGCCCAGTTACCGGAGGGCACATATAATAGTCTACGGCTTATCGTCATTAAGTCTACGAGCGCGTCTAGCGAGCATCGGATGAGGCCTTCTCATCAGCGCACTGCATTGGAATCTCCATGTACATATTTTTAATGTGCTGACGAAACGAGCGTTTTATCAGCATGCGTGCGGCAATCGCTGAAAACTGAAATGGCAGAGGTACGTTGACAGCGCAAATGTATTATAGTGAAACGCAGCAAGCGCACCATATCTCCGTTGCTAACGAGACGCGCGACTGACAATAAATATTTATGTGCAGTTAAAAGGAATACAAATTCTAAACGCTATCTCATAAAGTTGGCCTAATTTCTAACATTGGGGAATTCGATCGTTCTCCCGCCTCGCCACGTGTCACTATAATACATTTGCGCTGTCAACGTATCTCTGCCATTTCACGTCGCTGTGTGTACCGGATAAATACTGACGGCTGAAATTGACTGATACCTTGATTCCTCTATGAATAATTTTATAATACTAACTTCCGGTTTCCGGAAGGTACATTACTGATAACCTGCCATCTTACTAATATTATAAATGGGAAGGTGAGTTTGTTTGTTTGTTTGTTTGTTCCTCTTTCACCCCGTAACTACTGAACCGAAATTTTGCAGACGTATAGTTTGAAGTCCGGTTTAAATAATAAGGTAACTTTTTATTCCGAAAAAAATTGATATTCCCGAGAGAAAACAAAAATATTCCTTTATACCGGAATATAACCGAAGTCCACGCAGGCGAAGCCGTGGGCGGAAAGCTAGTTAAATATATAGCTATAGATATATGTAGTTGTCACCTTTTGGCAGTCGAAGTAACAAAGGAAAGACGATAAACTAAAATCCAGATTATGTTTACTGAGTGTAACAGAAACTGGGCGATACTTCACCACCCCAGTCCAGCTTTTCCCGTCGTAGGGGTCGCGGTGAGGCGCCCGAGGGAGCTCTCCAGCCAAAGAACGGGCAGCATTCTCTGTGAGTTACACCACAACACCACTGCGATCGTTAACCGGCCCGCTAAGCGTGGCGATTATTGGCATATATCCCCAAATAATCATGGAAATCATTAGGAGAGCCCTTCGTCCAACAGTGGACGTCATGTGGCTGATATGTACCTACAATATCAACTGAGACCAGTCTTACATTTGATCAGCTTTTGAGAC
>SJJU01014534.1:0-29225 GCA_012932125.1 Conopomorpha cramerella
CACAGATCATTCCAGTATTCCAGTCGCGGTACACATACGCAACAATCTCGTACATGTGTGAAAGAGATACAAATAGAACCTTCTAATAGTCTCTATACTTGGTTACTAGCGACGTCTGGAATGTTCGAGAGCTATATAGAAATTTCATGTATCACATACCTACTACTACTTACGTTAAATAACTCTCAGTTTTATATCCGTCAGAATGTAGTAGAAGGATCTCGAAAGATCGAGAATAGTGTGGACTGTTTCGGAAGCCACAAGTACATAAGTACACAAGTAGCCGTTATACCTACTTACATACTGTTGGGTGTAGGTATAAACACGCGAGCCGACGGTTAGGTATTTAATTATTATTATTAGAAGTTTCGACTCGAGAAAGTACCTGAACCTACTCGTATGTTCTGGATTGTGTACCGTTGGTATAAAAAGAGCGACGATTGAGTCGGCGGGACAGTGATCGCCATGTCTGTTGGCGATTGCAGTGGCGTTGTGGTGTAACTCACGGAGAGCGCGACCGCGACCCCCACGACGGGTAAAGTTGGGCTGAGGTGGCGACACATGTATTTTATTCGCCGTCGCCACACGGCACAGTATACATCTCATCATTAACTGCTAAGCTCACGATTCGCTTGATACGGAGAAGCAGAATAAAAGAAAAAATGGAAAAATATATCGCGGAAAATTACACTAATTCGAAATAACAGAGAGACAGAGAGGACAACTTGAAATTGCTGTTGGGTTGTTTCGCTAAACCTCGAGAACGGATAATTCAGCAGTTATCGAGCTTCCTCGGCTCCTCTTTCATTATTAAGTCCAGGGAAGATTTAAAAGGTGTACTTCTTCCAATACACGGGTTACAAAGGAGACTTACTATGGCAAAACAAATATTTGCCGGGACTGCTAGAGTCTCAAACATTTGTGTAAACGAACCCGTAATCTTCTGTAATGTGTTGTACATCCAATCATTTTATAATCAACTCAACTGTAACAGTAATAGGGTTGAATATTCAACTGCACGTAACTTGATTCACAGTTCATTGTCCACATACAATAGAGCCATTGGGCCGCGTCCTTGATAAGTTGCGTAGCACAATAAACATCTTCATAATTCATACATGTCTACTTGCACTGCGTGTAAAAGGACATTAAAGCACATTTTTTTAGAAGATGTCTATACAAAATAAAAAAAATCTGCTTCAAATTAGGCTAATAGGAATTTCTGCATCAGATCAAAGTTTCCACGTGGATCAAAGTAACCTCAAGTTATAAACTTACCGTGTTTTGTCCACTTCTTGTCGTCGAACTTGGGTCTAGTATTTTTACCAAAAACATTAATAACAGGCGCAATTTCTTCACTCCAAATAGAATTAAAACATATTTTTAAACTAGGAAAACCAAAAGCGCCATCACTGAAACTAAACAGAGATAACAAATTATTATCTGAAAGCTTCTCATACTTAAACCGCTGGATTTCTGTTAAGATACATTAGAAATAACGGAAAAGGACACGCTTTATCCCAAAACTCTTAAAGGATCTAGCGAAGCCCATGAAAGTGCCATCCGTGCTGTATTACGTAGGTAGGCATATTTTCATTAGGTACATAACTACTAGTACTAAAAAAAATGCTTCAGAATTATTTTACTTTCCGGTTTCATTCCATACACAGTCTTTTTACTGTAGGCTACCTATCTACATCCTTGTGGAATATATTTTTTACATAATTTTATATTTCAAATAAATATCTGTGTTTTTCACGTATTTTTTGATTCCGTGGGAATTTCGGGATAAAAATTGCCTATGCCACACGGGGAAAGCGTAGCTTTTCAGCGGTGAAGGTTTTTTTTAATCGGTTCTTTGGTTACGGAGCCTATATAGGTACACACGAGTTGGTCAGCTAGTCAGCAAACAACCGGTTAGTCCGATCTTCCAACCTGGATTGGATTCTCGGAATCGTCTGTCCTAGTATCCAACCTAACTGGGTTGGATGGTAGGAATGTATGTTTTATGCGTTCTCCGATTTTCCAAACTGCTAATGTACACTCGAGTACAAATAAGTACTCGATACTCGAGTATAAATGAAGCACTCGAATAATTTAGGTTCTTATCGTACACGTAGTATTGATAATGACCTCTTCTACGATAAAATATGACAAAACTATTCAAACATTATTCTTGACATATGTTTAATTGTTTTATTTATTATTTTATTAGGGAATTCATGAATTCATTCAGGTCTCACAGTTACGCCTGCTCAGTAGATAAGTACGTGTTAGATATTTTTTACATGTAGTGCAAAATCATGAACATAGTTACCTATCTTTTATCCCAAAAAAATCTAACGGGATCGGGTTGAACGGGAATGAAATGTCAAGCAAACGGGCAAAAAGAAGCTGAGGGTCATCTAGCTAGTACACTCTGTTAATTGGAAAAAAAAGTAGTTTTATTAGAGTAATAATCATGAAAATCGGTTTGGTATTCCGAAAGCCTATCTTTTGTGTGCATAATTTACATTGTGTCCAATAATATTATATGCCTGACTATACTTAGATACTAGGACAGACGATTCCGAGAATCCAACCTAGGTTGGCATAAATAGGGACAGACAGCGGAAGGCGGCTTTGTTTTATACTATGTAATAATATTAGAATAGATTCACGTACTATCCTGACGCTTATTGCTCGTGTAACAAATCTACGTCATTTGCGATATGCGATATCTTACTCCATAGAAATAATTATTAAAACAATGCATATTTTTTTATAAAACAACGTGATTCTAAGAAGGAACCGGATACCTTTTTGCGATATCTCACTCGCGTTCAGTGCTTTCTTTGCAAAACATTGTTCCTATAAATATACCTATCTTCTTTTTTAAATGTTTGTCGACTTATTTTGTACATTAATGTGTTTTTCGATAGAAAAAGTAAGTAGGTGTAACGGTTTATCAAATATTCAAAGTCAATAATAAAGTCGGTATCGGAAACAAACTGTTGACAAACTTAAAACATTATTGATTAGGCCGTCGTCGGTCGTATTCAACAGAATAAATTGTAAAGAACAACAGAGATTGAGCCCTGATACGTAGCTAGGTTATGTAGGTTATGTAATAACCTAGCTACGTATCAGGAGGTCAGTTGAGAGCGTCTGTGGTCCAGTTGGTCGGATACTTGATTTGTAACCGGGAGGTCGCGGGTTCGAGTCCGGCTACTGGACGTGTACCAATGGGACTCTTTTTTAGAGCCTATGTTAGCAACGCAACGCTCGTACGGTGAAGGACAACATAGTGATGAAACCCGCACACCACAAGGTGTGTGAACCCTATAACGGCGATGGGCTCACCCCCTGTCACGTTGGGTTAAATACGTTTGGTAAACCGTGGGCATTTGCTTATTAAGCAAGTGCCTCTGCCTACCCCGCTTTGGGTTAAAAGGCGTGAAGTGTATTTATTTTACTTATTTTTTTATAAAAAAAGGTGTGCGCGTGTTTGTCTATGTGTGTGTGCGTGTGAGTGAGTGAGTGAGTGTGTGTGTGTGAATGAGTCGTTGGAGCCAACTTCTATGTGGACAAATAAATATACTGTAGAGGAGTTACCACCCACCACTACCACAAGGGAATTTGTGAATCGTGCTGGAAGGGGTTGTGATCCCTTTTCGAGTTTTCTACCCATTTCAACAAAAAAAAAATATTTTGATCATTTTTTAATGAAACGCGCCCAGACATTATTACTCAATATTGTTCACCGGGTGTATAGGCGCGAATATAACCAAAGACGAGCTCGAGCTTACCTTTGTTATTTTACTCGACGTTTCGACGCAGTTGCATGCGTCGTGGTCACGAGTGGGTCTTTGGTTATATTCGCGCCTATACACCCGGTGAACAATATTGAGTAAAAACTATTTTGTTCAAGCATTTCGTTTCGTAGCACTTCGCTGTTTTGGTCAAATACGATATAGCTTTCCTCTTCAGCGTACTCACGAGGTAGGATTGCCGAGACCGTATTCGATGTGATTGATCTGACTCAACTAGGTGTCCTCAAGCAGCAGGTGAGCGTCGGATATCAGATTTCTAATTGCTAATTAATCAGGTAATTTGTCACATATCAGTTTCCGCGCTTGAATGGTTAAATTACTTATACAATGACATATCCTGTCCGGTTGCTGGCGTATACACCGTAAGACCGTTGGCTAATGGGATCTGAAAGGCCTAGAGTAGCGGTCACCAAAGGGAAAGCGCAGCGTGGGTAGACTCTAAGTAAGGTGACCCGACGTTCTGATTAAGACTGCAGGCATTTGCGAAGAAAGTCACACGACCGATCATTGTGGCGTGCCTTTGGGGAGGCCTATATCCAGCAGTTTCGGTTTGATGTAAGTCTCTCCCGTGCTAGCAGTGGTGTGCACACCATATAGACAAAAAGTCACTGCCTACCTTAGTATTTTGGTTACCCGACCTAATAATAGAGTTACTACTAGATCCTTTTTGTTGTACTCACGACATAGGCTAACGAAGGTTCTGTGTTTTGTTGGCGACCAGGTAGGTAGAGACTTGTGTTTTGGAAAGACAAGTTACCTATACTCTTACTGCCTACCTTGTCGTAAAAGCTAGTGCACGGCACTGCATGCTAGCATTTTACAATTTGTTCTGAAACAAAACATGACGGTAGATACACAATAAAATGTTTTCGCAAATAGCAGCCGTAACACATATTGTTCGTGTAATGTAAACACATTCTTATCAAATTTATCTCAGGCCCAAACCAAAAGTGATATTACGTTTCATTTTCGACACACAAGTCAACAGCACAATAGGCATTTCTCTATATCGGGAAGTCCTCAAAGGAATTTATCTATTGGAACAAACAGCTCGTCGTATCAATAACACTCTAGACAACAAAGGCTCGGCAAATGTGATCACTGAGATAACATCCCCAAGATAAAGTTAGGCCTTCCCTTCCATAGAAAATAGTTATGTGACGAGATCAGAATGTAGAGTAATCTGTTTAAACAACGTTGTCCAAAAATCGCCATAAAACAACGTTGTATGTGGAAAGACTATGTCCGAACAAGAAAAGGAAAAAGGAATGGCTGGTCCTCTTTGAAAACAATACGTACCTAGCAAACATAAAACGGTTATCGGCTAACCCCTTATTCTTATATCAAAGGGTGTGCCACTGCGGTGAGAAGAAAAACTGTTTACTTGAAACCCTAGTTTGCGGTTGGATTTTTTAACCATTACTTTGTTTGACATAATATATTTCGTCCATATTTATGTTACGACTGACATATAAACGTCATTTACAATACACATTTCGAGGGCCGGCATGGACTAGTGGTCAGGGCAGCTGCCTCTAGGACATCGGTCGTGGGTTTAGTAATGATTGCCAAGTAACAAAATAAATACGAAATTCATACGACTTTCAACCTTAGGGTGGTAGATCGGCTGACTTTACAGTGCTTGAAATTGTGTTATTATATAAATATTGCCGGGACATTTTTACACATCGTTACCTAACCCCAAGCTAGGATACCGCCATATATCCGTGGCGGGAATCGAACTCGCGACCGTCGTCCTAGAGGCAGATAACCTGACCTAGTCCATGCCGGGCGTGAAACGTTACTAAAAATAACCTAATGTTTTAGTCAAATTGTGTCATTATTGTGAATACTGTGAACGTGCGCGTTAACAAGACCTTTGTTAATCGATCTGTAACTCCATTCGCTCATATTATACAACGCGACATCTCAGAATGTGACACTGTTGAAATAACAATTCTATTACTGTTACTAAGGATTCTTTCCACAATAGCAAAATATCGCGTTGTTGTAGGAATTGAGCGCTTTTGTTGTCACGTACATGACCCACACATTTCACAAAAGAGGTAAGTATTATTGCCCATGTGTATATAATATATTCATATGGCTTTCAACCTGGTAGAAAAGGTTCTTCGTCGACTGTACGCATTCGAATTGAAATAAGTGGTATTTTGGCACAACTTTATGCAGCATGTTCGGCGCCGTAAAAGGAACATTAAAAGCTGAATTTCTTCTGAAGCACATCTATTAAGAAGTAGTAAAGACATTTTTAAGAAAATTACAACGTTTTTTCGGAAGTATTTCAGTTTTTGAAACGATGAAATGATTTTCTTTTAAATTGCTACAAAGATTACTTAAAAGCTCGACGCCCAATTCAAGCCAATTGAACTAAACAAAATACACTCTAGGCCTATTAACTCGAAAGAGTAGGCATAGGCACTTGCTAAAGCCAAGCAACCCAACGTGACAGGGGGTGAGCCCATCGCCTTTATAGGGTTCACACACCTTGCGGGTTTCATCACGATGTTGTCCTACACCGTACAAGCGTTGCGTTGCGTACATAGGCTCTGAAAAAGATTTCCATTGGTACACGTCCGGACTCAAACCCGTGATCTCCCGGTTTTAAATCAAGTATCCGGCCAACTAGACCCTGTGGATAATGTGTAGTGTAGACACATATGGATATAACTTTAAATGTTAACTTCTTCATACAATAAGTTTAATCATTTTTTAAGGAAACGCGCACTGACATTCTATAACGGGTATTAAAGCGCGAAGATTAACCAAAGATAAGCATTCAGCTTACCTTCGTTGTTTGTCCGACGTTTCGACACAGTTACAGTCGAAACGTCGCGCAAACAACGAAGGTAAGCTGAATGCTTATCTTTGGTTAATCTTCACGCCACCGTAATTTTTTTATGAAGAAGAGATTTTTTTTCGTTTGTGCCATGATTCCGTGGGGATAGTTGTTTGGTATCATCAAGACATTGGGCGGAGTGACTTTCTCGAATTCCACCAACGTTTTGATTTGACCTTGTATACATAACACTTGTAATCAATTTATTACTAACAGACTCCGCAAACATTCTTTGGAAATAAATATTACTAGTTGTCTTGGCAAACAGGAACGGAAGTCGCTTTTGTACCCAGTGTACTGGATGAAATTTACCTTTTAAACATTCCCTGGACTTCCACGTGTAATTCCAGGCCGAGCTTCGCTCGAAGTAAAAAAATCGATTATTTTCCTTCGATTTTTTCATAACCCCATCACTAGTTACTTCAAAACCAAAACTTCTCCCGCACCATCCTAAGTATAGCATAGTATTACTACTCGGCAATAGATGTCAGTAAGAGTCGTATTAACAATTTGAGCAATTTTTCATGCCCGAAAAAACGGTTGGAAAGATGTTTTCTAAAAATTAAACCTAGCTAGATCGATTTATCGCCCCTAAATCCCTCTACATACCAAATTTCATGAAAATCGGTGCAGCCGTTTCCGAGATTCCAATTATATATATACAAGAATTGCTCGTTTAAAGATAAAGATATAAACTTCCTTTAGAAGCACTATTATAGAAACCGCATCAAAATCCTCAATTAATCCACTGGACGAATAACTTCCCTAATGATGTCCGTCATTTGGGGGGAAATGCCAATAATCGCCATGCTTGGCAGGCGGGTTGGGGTTCGCAGTGGTGTTGTGGATTAACTCGGAGAACTGCCCGTCCTCCGGAGTTCCCTCGGTCACCTCTTACGACCCCCGCCAGAGGAAAAGTTAGGTTGGGGTGGCCAAAATCCGTTGCGCGTTCTAAAAACTAAATATCAATAGCGGCAACCTGCGGGAGGCGACTTTGTTTAATATAATCTACTATATAAAAATAAGTCGGGTTTTCCTCCCTGACGCTATAACTCCAGAACGCAAGAACCGATTTCCACGGTTTTGCATTCGTTGGAAAGGTGTCGGGCTCCGTGAGGTTTATAGCAAAGAAAATTCAGGAAAAAAATCAACAGAAAAGCGGGTAAACGAAACGAACCCATCTGGTGGCGAAACGGAGTTCGCCGGGTTTGCTAGTGTAATATAATAAAGTATTGATTAATACTCCTTCTTTGGTAAACTTAAAATTAATTTAATACATTCATTCTTGTGATATTATCTCGCTGTATCATCTGTGCTATTTTCTATAACTGTTATTTCTACTCATTCTTGTGTATGCTCCTCCTAATTTTATTAAGTAGTGTGGATTCTGTGAACTGTGATATTCAGAAATCCAGGTTGGGTTATTTATTAGGAATCCACAATAGATACTATCGACCCGCGACTACCAAAAATGCTGCAAATTATCTTCTGACAAGTATTAACAAAATATTTAAATCAAATCGAGAAAGGGATAGTGGTAAAAAAAACATTCACACTGGACAATTAGTATGGGCTGATGATTATGATGATGATAGTAAAACATATAGCAAAACGTACAGTTATACTTATAGTAAAAAGCGCACATCAGAGGGCGTGTAAATAAACCCGTAACATTAAAAATTACAACACAACTACGTGGTAAGGTGAGTAATTAGTCTTTCATATGTGGGTGAGAAAAGCTTCCAAACTACACAATAATTCAAATTCAACATGAGCTGATATTTCATACACTTTAGTTTTATTAGAAGCTCAAATTATGTTTGCTATGGTATTAAATATTATGTCTGAACTAAGAGAATTGTTTCATTTTTCTTATTTTTACATCCTTCGGTTTTTGTTAACACCGCCGTGTTGTAGACTAGTAGTTAAGTTTTTAACGAAATTCTGTTCCGTGTAACTTAGGAATGTAAAATTTGGCAACGTAATTTCCTCTAATTTGCCTCTTGTGAAATGCCGTGGAGTGGAAAGTGGAGTTAAGTTTCATTTATATTTTTCTTTTATTTCTATATTCCTTTCATTACGGTACTTAAAAAAGGAGTCTATCTCTATTCGACTGAATATATTATGCTTCTTTTAATGTTTTTTATCGGATAACTTCGTCGTTTTTAAACCAATTTTGATGACTATTTTTTTGTTTTAGAGCAGATCCAAGGTTGTCCAATGATAAGGAAATCAGGGCATAGTGATGGCAAAGAATATAATTAAGGGGAAATCTAAAAAAACGTAGAGGCGACTAGTAAGTAGGTACTAGTAGAAGCCAGTTCTTTTTTTTAATGAAACGCGCACAGACATTATAACTCAATATTGTCCACAGTTGGATATATAGTCGCAAATATAATCAAAGACAATATCTAGCTTACCTTTGTTATTTTACTCTTTGCTTTTTTGGTAGTTGAGGATTCGTATCAAACCAGTGAACGTCGCAGCCGCCGCACTCCAGTCAACCACGACGCATGCAACTGCGTCGAAACGTCGAGTAAAATAACAAAGGTAAGCTCGAGCTTGTCTTTGATTATATTTGCGACTATATATCCAACTGTGGACAATATTGAGTTATAATGTCTGTGCGCGTTGCTTTAAAAAAATATATATATTCACCGGGTATATACCCGCTGAAAAATAATCGTTTCTTTTATCTTTAAAATCATAACTTTTTAATTTATATTTTTTTCTATGAAGCTTAATTATTATACGTGATTGATAAATATCCTTTGCTACCTCAAATCCCATAGTTCAGCTTTGACTCCGTGACCTGAAAGAAATGCATCTGGTATCAATGTTCATGTATCAGAAATTAATTATGAAATGTAAAATGCATAGTTAGTAGTAAGCCTATGTCGATTAGTGGACATCAGTAAACTGACATGCTGATGATGAGTTAAGATAGGACAACGTCTACCGGGTCCAACAACTGCATCTGAGAATATAATGCTTTTAAAATGAGGACATTATCCTGAATACGAAGACTGTCAATTGACGCTACACCCACCTTTCAATTAACACTTTCGTTGACACTCAATTCAAGACAACATAAGCTTTATTGTTACCACGTCGACGGGCGGAACGTGTCCCCAAAAGGGTTACGTACCTACACACCGACAAGCTAATATTTACGTACCAACAGGTGTGTGCACAGTCAGTGCAAGGTAAATACTATTCAGCCTCTGGGGAAAATCATAGTAATATTCCACAACCAGGAAAATAAGAAATTGCCCTATTTCTCTACGAAACTGTTGACATAGTGATCGAATCAATAAATAGACCTATTGTACTATACAGGTTGAGTCGGAATTACACTTTTATATTGGCCGAAGTCTACTATTTACGTACTTTATTTATATTAAAACGGGTATTATAGCGCGAAGATTCGCGAAGAAGATTGTTGAAAGGTCGGGCAAACAACGAAGGTAAGTTGAATGCTTATCTTTGGTTAATCTTCGCGCTATAATACCCGTTTCAAACTTTTAATAACATGTCAGTGCGCGTTTCCTCAAAAAAAATATGTAGATTATTTATGTTGCTTCATATTTTTTTAGTCCAAATTAAAATGTTGTTTTTTGCGATCCTAGCCTCACAGGCGCCAGAGGGCCTTGACAAGAACACGTCACGGCTTCCTGTCTTCAGCAACGCTTATGAGGGCCAAGTCTGCTACACTCTCGTAGTTGCATCGTTCTGACATCGTAGCGTCAGGCGATGTGCATTGTTGGTTACCAACGTTACTCTCATTCCATTGTGGCCTTTGCAAAAACAGCTATGCACATCGATTTCGCTGAGATACCAGAGCGATGCTGTTACGATAGTGTAGTAGTCTTCCGCATTCACCCGTGATGCTCTCCCAAAAGAAAAAATCTGTCTCCCACTATTTAGATTATGGACGTAAAAAAATCATATGTGTGCATTGCAATGCAGCGCTTTTGCAAAGCAGCAATTTTTGCTCTTATTTCTATACCGTCTTTAGCTTAATGACTATGTGGGATCCAAGACAGAAGGCTAGCCCCCCCACCCCGCAACCTCACTCCTGCATGCAATTCACTCAATAACTTTATTGCATTACAATAACTCTCAACGGTTCGGCGTCATGATTGAAAGGGACGGTCTTTGGTTGTCTTTCTCTTGCCGTTTAGATGACACCACTTGAAAATGACACTAGCATTTTCGATGTTCGTCTTCGCATCGTCAGGTCTCACAATTTAAAGTTCCTTTTCCTTATGGCGATTTCTATTCCTATGGGAGATTGGTCACATAATCAGTGGCGTGCACTGGCTTTTACGACAAGGTAGGCAGTAATCCCCAAGGATTGACACCTATGTATAGGTAACTTGTCTTTACGAAACACAGGTACCTGCATAATATCTACTCACCCACAAAACACAGGGCCTTCGTTACCCTATGTCGTTAGTACAACAAAAAAAGATCTAGCAATAACTCTATTATTAGGTCGGTTAGCCAAAATACTAAGGTAGGCAGTGTCTTTTTGCCTATATGGTGGGCACGCCATTGCAGATAATTATCGACGATCGATATTGCGTATCGTCTTTGGTCAGTAAATTCGCAGAATCGACCCAAGGGACTTACTGACGTAAACTTTCAGTTTGTTTCAGGTCATTCCCCACGTCTTACAGCTTAAGAGTAACGCATACTTCACTAAGGAATTGAAGAGGGAGATTTGACACATTTGACTAACATCTTGGGTTAGCAGCTTGGATCAGCAGTAGCATCTTGGGCTCGTCTTGGGTGAACTTAGCCTTTTTGATTATAGAATCAATTAAAACTAATTATAAGTATCGTCGTATAGTGTGACAAATTTGAAACAGACTTCTAATTTGCGCTCTTTAGTGAGCCTGCAAAGGGAACCGACAACACGAATTGTCATCCGAGTGGCAACTGGTGAGGCAAATTTTAGGTTTTTACCAGATTGCGCCACCAAAAGACTACAATGTGAAACATAGAAGGACCCCACACCTCAGGACTACCTACAGTGGAGGTCATTGTTAACCCTTAGCATTTAAGTGAAAATTCTAATAAAGATTTGATTCTTTGATTCTTGATTCTTGAAATTTCAGCAGTAACCGCGAGGGACAGGGTTGACTAACTGGGAATAATCGTATGACATATCGGGCGACTTACTCATCATAATCATCATCAGCAGCATGTTGGCAGGGGACGACTGGCCTATACCCAGTAATAGCACTCTCAGATTGGACACCACTGTGATTTTATTTTAGGCATCTTGCTTCCACCCTGGGGTGGGGTGTTGTAAGGACTTCTAATTAGACCTTCAAAACCTAATCCAATCTCACATTCACGCAGTTCACTCTGTTGACTAACAGAGGCTCTGGTATAGGCATAGGAAAAGCAAACGCCACTGATAATGGCCAGCAGCATCATCAGTGAAAAGGGCCTGTGCTTTGTCATAGCCAATAGTGATTATCGAAAAAAACACCAAAATAATTATATTGCTGTACAAATGTTACAGCTAATAGGGAAAGAAAATTACTCGACCCTCTAACACATATGTGAAACCGTCAAACTTCTTCTATTCTCTTTTGAGTGTCCAAGTAAGTGTTAATAGACGATGGTTAGGATAATAATCTACTAGGTTGCTCACTTAGTGGAAATCTGTGGGCGGCTATTCTATTAATGCTTCGGCCCACGATTGATGATTGGCCTTTCATTTTCAATGAACTGTCGCTTCATCACATTTGTGTCGAAATTTAATTTGGTAGCTATAGAGATGAGGCGTACAATACACAAGATCGCTCGCCTAGAAATGAGAATCTGTGACTTTTCGAGTGTAGGTAATTTAGGGACGTGCACGACATGGAAAACAATTCCATCAGTATCCTTTTTTAACAACTCGCTGAGCCACTGTTGGATGTAGTGGCTAAAGTTCCGAGGAGCCCAGCATATAACGCGCGAGTTTTACTGGGAGCCTCACAAATTCAAATTCAAATAATTTATTTTTCATAAGCCCGCCTTGCATAACTGGGGTATCCATAACGGATTTCTCCACGAAAAAGAAAGGGATCATGGACACAAATGTTTATACCAATACCGTAGGATGCATAAGCTTTATTATAAAGATAAGTTTCATTAAAATCCACAGGTCTATTAAAAAACTGGTTTAAATATCTAAATAGCATTATTAATTTATTTGTATGGACGCAAAATCTCGCGTTATAATTTTAGTACTCGTAGTAAGTAGGCAAAACTAGAACCTAGATCCTAGAAACTAAAAATGTAACTAGTGAACCGTAAATAGAAAGTAGGGAAAGTAGGGAAGTACATCTACTGGGAGAGTTTTTGTCCCAAATGAGAAGATTGATTAATGAAAAACGCCTCTGCAAAATGTAGAGGCACATGTTAGGTTTGCGGAGCACTCGGTCCCGCATTGCGGCCGCGCCCGACACTCGAGCTGAAGATGCGATTCCGCTAAAGCTCGATTGTTTCGGAGAAATTAAAAAAAAATATTGTGAAAAATTTTTATTTTTTTTTTTATTTTATTTATTCAGGACAGCCAACAAGAAATACACTTATACATAGTAGATACAATTAAAAAAAAACAAAGTGAAATGTTCCCTTAATTACAGGCTACCACAACATGAATTATAAAAACTTAACTGTTAAGAGCGGATCACTTGAAAATCCCTACAAAATCTAAACTTAATACTAGGGAGGATTTAACTAATTAAAAAAATTATCAATTATATATTATGTTGAATATTTTATTTTAGTTTTAAGTTTTTACCAGATTGCGCCACCAAAAGACTAAAATGTGAAGCATAGAAGGACCCCACAACTCAGGACTACCTACAGTGGAGGTCATTGTTAACCCTTAGCATTTAAGTGAACATTATAATAAAGATTTGATTTGATTTGAAAAAGACCAAACACAACTAGACTTGCAAGTCACGTACCCTCAGACTCTCTCTTCTCTCTTACTAAGCAATCTGTTTGGAAGTTATATGTACTTCTGGATCCAAACTGTCATTTTTGTAGTAAAAGTGGCGGTTTGGATACAATAACCTGCTATGCCATAAGGGACAGAAGATAAATATCTTTTGCTCTTTCACTCCTGCACGTTTATCATATCATTGTCTCGTTTTATTCTAAACGTTAGTTTCGGATTGCAAGTCTAGATGTTTTTGGTCTGAGTTTATTACAGTGTGCCAAAGTCAAAGTCAAGTCAATTTATTTATTTAGTAGCATAACACAAATCTTCATCAGTTGGAAAACAAAAATGGACGTCCCCGGTTCGAACAAACTTCTTTTACTGGAAGGTACAGAAGAACCGGGAAGGTGTTGGCAACACACAGAACAGGGTCATACACAGCGGCCACATAATGGCAATAGCGCAAAGATTTGCATTATTGTCGCGACAGTCTTGCCAAAGAATTTGTCCTATTTAAAAATTGTATCTAATCTCATTTTTTTCCAGAAAGCGGCTCTGTTTGTTATTTGTTACACTTAATTTTATTTATTTTTGTTTTATATGTACATGCATATCTGTTATTTTGTTTTACATGTATTATCGTTTTTTTTCATTTTACTTTCGGTGTTTTAAATGTTGTTATAAATGTTTTTTTGTAAATATATTTTCTATACTATTGTATTGGTCCTTACTGTTAAGATAGTATAAGCTTGGTAAATAAATAAATAAATAAATTTTTAAAACCTTCTACCTTGTGTGCTATGTAGATATTATGTTTGTTCGGCTGGAATCTTGCAACTCAATCTTGAAGCAGATGTCGTCAACCGAATGTTCTAAAATGTAAAATACACGTACCTACCGTTGAGACCGGATGAGAATGCTCGAGTTTTCTAAACCAACATTTAATGCACTTTTACAATATGAGTATCCAATTCATTGGATGGACCAATGAACTGTGGGCTTGCTAAGCATAAGTCGAAAAATAAAGTGTTCCGCTCTCTAAATCCAATACGGTGAAGTGTATAATGAAACACAATAAAAATTGATTACTCAGAAATTTAAAAATATACACATATTAAAATGACACAACAAATAAAAAAATGAAACAAAAACTACAAACAACAAAAAGTACAAATTAAAATAATCCATTTCAATTTTGTTTTTTTTTTGTGGGTTATATTTTTTTAGAACAAAAAAAATCCTTTTTTCACTATAAATTAAAACAAAGTATTTACGTCATTTTGAAAGTGGCGTCAGTTCAGCGGGTATCTAAATGACTAGGACAACTACCAAATAAAAAAAATCAAAGTTGCACTATACAAAGAGTAAAAGGAACCCGAGCAATGGTCTTAGAAACGGTGTTGGTCGTCAATATGAACGACTTTTACTATGGCGACAATGTGGGGAAATGAAAAAAAAATCTATCCCCATAGAAAGAGTTCCCAAAGCAAAAATTTTTCTATTTTGTATGAACATGAAAAAAAATGTTTGCGTTTCGCCACATTGTCGCCGTAGTAAAAGTTGTTCATATTGACGAGCCCAACAACGTTTGTAAAGCGGAGTTTAGATTAGCAATAAAATTTGCAGAAGTCGACTTCTGCAAGTCAAAATCGCTGTGTAAACGTGTAGCAAGTTCATTTCTGCAAGTTTTCCCTGTGCATCGAACTTGCTGCAATTTTTATGTGTAAACTTTAAATATAGTCGACTTCTGCAAATTTTGCAGTAAAATAGCCGGCCTGTTTAGACATGCAATAAAACTCGCGATAGAAAACTTCTGAAAGTCATTTACAATAGTGTAAACAGGGTTCAGCAAGCTATATAAGCAAGTTTTGCAACTTCCAGAACTTGACACAAGTCAAATGTGTAAACGGCCATTTTGATATTCCAGCAAGAACTTGAACTATATTTGGTAAACAAAATAAGTTTTTTGTGTTCTGCAAGATGTCAGCAAAAAAAATCCCCCGATTTTAAATGTGGGTGTCTTGTCCTTTCATTTGATACTCCACTTGAACATATTTGTATAGAGTCGACTTTTTTTCCCCACTTTCAACCCTCATAACTTTTGAACAAATTATCCAATTTTCATTTAATATACGTGGTGTAACTCTTTGCTTTAATATCCCACTTGGACACATTTATTCAAGTTTAATTTTTAATCCCCACTTTAACCCCCCATAACTTTTAAACGGTTCAATCGATTTTCATCAAACATGTCTAAGAACACTCGCCCGTAAAACACCTCTAATACAAAATAAACTAAACTGAAATCGGTTCATTCGTTCGGGAGCTATGATGGCACAGACATACAGATACGTCAAACTTATAACGCCCCTCTTTTTGCGTCAGGGGTTAAAAACTATAAATTATTACAAAAATAATCATTAAAATGATTTCATATCATGTACTCAATACATTCCCTTTACGAATAAGAGAAGAGGGGGTAAAAAAATATGGACCAAAAAATCGACCGGCAAGATTCACATTATTCTTCTTGGACCTTTTCTTCACTTAAATCCGTTGGCGAAATTCGGTACTCACATTATGCATACGCAACTACCTCTAGCGCCTGGACTATACTTACTTTTTGGTATTAACAAAAATAAAATTGTTGCAATGTTCACATACATCTAAACAGTCTTGCAAAAACTTCTAGAATTTTACTATCACAAGTATTGCTTTATATAAAACTTGCAATTAGTGTAAACTCACTTGGAATATTTAGCGCAATTTTGCAGCAAGTTCTTGCTTACTGTAAACTGTCTGGAAAGAACTTGCGCGATAATACTTTCAGAGCACTTGCAAAGCCAACTTCTACAAGAAACCTTGCACTTAGTCTAAACGTAATAGCCAGAACTTGGTCAATAACTTGCGGCAAGAACTTGTTAGTCTAAACCCCGCTTAAGACCACTTCTCGGGGTCCTTCTACCCGCAGTATAAGACGTGAATAAAAAAATATCTTGTGGCTTTTAAAGAGCAGCTGATATATTATCTATCGGATTATGACTAGTGGACCCGACATAGATTGTCTTGGAATTCCCGTCAAGCTCAAAGATATAGCTCAAATGACGTTTGTCCTGCTCAAATTATGTTTGTGAAAAAGAGACAAACTATGATCAAGTGAAACTTCAGTACCGATTGACGTTTCAAAAGATAGGATTCGTTCGTTACCTATAATTTTTACAATTCACATAATAATAATTTAACCGTTAGAGTTTAGCCGAATCAGTGCGGCGTACGCTGTCCGCAGCCGAGTGTAGATGACAGAACGACGAATATCAACTGACGTACTGTAATGGCGTACAAATACGGCGGCTGCTTTGAAACACCACGAATTTTGCACGTCCATCGTACACCACCGCGCGACCGCTGCTTCTGTGTGGAGCCGATATTAACTTCATTAAGCCGTGTTTGAAAATCTGTGATAACAGTATTTGGACCAGAGCGGTGAGGAAATCCGCTTCTCACAAAGTGACCTTGATTGGTTTTCTACTGCCGGGATCATGTTTTATGAGAACCAGGTACCTAAGTTCTTAAGATATCTTAGTCACTTTACACCTAAAGTGTATAATATAATATGAACACATCTCTAAGAATTCAAGTACTAGGTGACAAAATACCGCCATGTTTGCATTCAAAATTAGATACGGGGAAATAAGGCAACATCAAATTTTTTAATAACAAAATTACAGAAGGTCAGATGGTACCTATGTCGCGTTTTTAATTTGCGGAGTTTTTGAATAAACATAAAAAATACAATTCTGTTTAACAGCAATTAATACTTTGTACCTAATGAACAAGTGTGGGGCATCAAAGGAACGGGAGTGTGTAGGGAGTGTTTCTTTCTTTCTTTCTTTCTTTCAATTATCACAAATCATTTCTATATAAAAGTATACAAAAAAATCGCTTTCCGCATGTTTCTCCCTATCTATACTTACTTATGTATGTAGATCTATAAAAGTGCTTGGCGGTTTTTTTATAGTAACTAGCTGACCCAGCATACGTTGTTTTGCCAATATATATTATTAACTGTGTTTCTCTGCTGTTTTTTCCACGTATTATAAACCTTCATCTAAAATCACTCCTTCTACTATAGAAAACCACATCAAAATCGGTGGCGTAGTTTTAAATTTCAAGCATACATATAGATACAGCGGGAGGTGTCTTTGTTTTATACTATGTATTGATGTGTAAGTGTCAACGTAAGTGCATAAAAACCGATTACTGTAGAATTTTATTTAGTATCAATATTGTACTCTTGCGAAGCTGAGGCGGGTCGCTACTTGTATATAAATAAATACACTCTTTCGAACAAACTGCACTAATATATCTATCGTTCAGCTCACTGCATCTCAGAGAAAATGATATTCTTTTTTCACTTTCAAAAACATAGCCCTCATTCGTGCACGAGATCGCTATAACCAAGAAACTATCTAACACTGCAACGGCCTGCGCGCTTCGTAGTAAATTGCGACGTTGAATTTCTCTGTCCCGACATTGGACCGTCCTCTGTGGACTTCATAAAAATGGGATGAAGTGGACGTGACCAGAGTATAGTGACAGCTCAACTAACCTCCACAATTATTCTAGAAACTGAACTCTTGATGTAGAGAACGAGCGTACCACAAGCGACCACGTTAAAATGGTCGACGAAACGCGCTGCAGTTCGAGACCTCATGTAATCTTAGGATTCCGGAGACGGACTTCAGAGCTGGAAAAATAATTTCACAAACGGCTACAAGCATTTTCGTGTGTTGCACAAGAGTGATTAATTATTTAAAGTCTTGTTTGTTATTTTAAACAGTGTAGGTTGTACGTTGTCAACGTAGGCTCGAACGATCGTAAGCTTTCGATATGCTGTAAGGCATCTTTCGATATAAGGAACAAACTCAGACCAAAAACAACTAGACTTAAAATCCAAAACTGACAAAGCATTGTTGCCTACGTCAACTTCTGCCGTACATATACTTACATTTTGACCTTGTTTGGGGTTAGATATATCACCATCATCATCATCATCATCAGCCCATACTTGTCCACTGCTGGACATAGGTCTCTCCAATTGCACGCCACTGTGATCTGTTTTCGGCTTCTCGCATCCAGCTTCTGCCAGTCATCGAGTTTTCGAGTGTAGGACGCCCTCAGGAAAGGTGGACTGATGATACAAGCAAGATGGTTAGACATAAACAATGTAAAATTCTGCAAAAAACTAAACTACCTATAGTTCAGATTATGCAAAATTTTATTCCTGAAAACGTTCGACTACCGGCTATGCAGCGTGCAAATTCCGCACTTGCATATTTCATTCAAACAATGAATAGTGCGATAGATTCCAATCGTACTATTCTCTAGTTAGAGAAATTTCGTAAATATTTAAAACTATGATCTAATTACATTTTCAGAAAATATTTGCTTACAAAGCATTGATGATGTGAATAATGTTTGATGTGAGATACCATTGATTCTGAGATGTGAAATTTCCTAGCATTTGTTAATTATTATAATGCAACAAGAACGTTTGACTTAACGGTAGTTTTGGATGATAGACGGAGCGTTTCTGAAATGAATACAACAAGACCCGGACGCACTTGCTTGATATAATATTTTAAATTCCACACTTTGCTGTGGGGCGAGAGGGGGTTTCCATGTATACGGGACGGATGGGGAGATCGGTATGTGTGCCAGATGCTGGACGTGTATTCTGCTATATAAATCCGAGCTTTATTGCATCGAGTAAGTGGTAGCGCATATCGCTATCTCTGTCATTCCTCATGACTATTAGTGAGAGAGCAAGATGCTAAATTGTCGCACGATCGCTTATACTCTAACAAGAATTGGCCTGCTGGTAGTCTGCAACTACCAGCTTAGAACTTGTGGTAGACCGCGAGTCACGTGGCTGCATTGTAAGCAAACTATAAGAACATTAGCAAGTGCCTTAGCTTACGCCGCTTTGGGATTACGACGTAGCGTGTGCACTTACTTACCGACTACTTATATTATTAATAATACGGAATGTTATCTGCCTTTAGAAGCTTTCTTACCTATTACTGAAAAGAAGTACCGTTCTCGAAACAACCGATGAATAGAGAATCTAGAACATTTTCTGAGTGGTAAACTTTCAGAAAAGAAATTGACGTGTGTGATTGGTCGAAAAGCGACATCGGTTACGTGAAGTGACGTCGGCAACGTGTAGTTGGCGTTGCGGTTATTAAGCGACTTCAAAAAAGGAATCTTTCTCAATTCGAGCGAACTTTTTTTTTATATTTGTTTGCGGATTCGGTCGTTTACGAACAGATTTTGATGATTATTTCTTTATCGTAAATAAGATATTTCAAAGGTCCATGATAAGGAAGTCAGGGTTTGATGATGGCAGACTAGATAAATTGAGGAGTTAACCTTCCCCTCAATTTGGTCAAGTGGTTGTTTTTTTATTATACTTGTTGAATGAATTGGTTGATAAATCAATATAAATACTGAGCGACTTTTAATTCTTAAGTGGGGTAGGCAGGGGCACTTACTGAGGAAATGCCCACAGTGGGTAGGTTAATCTCAGCAGTAATAGTAAAACACACCGCATGAATCTCACAACCAGCATGAATTTTTCAGAATGCAAAATGAACTTTCAGCGAATCACCATAAAACCTCAGAGAGAATTTTCAATTTTATATTATTCATAATATCTTTTAGTGTGCCAACTGTAAATAAAAACATTTAAATGCCATTAGCATCTGAAACGAGGAAAGTGAGCGGCTAATTATGCTATATTTAGGTTTTACAGTGATACGACAGTAGTTTATAATAATAGTTTATCTGATAATTGTGGTTACATCTAAAAATTGTGCTGACCACTTGCTTATTTACTAGATCTCATTGCAGTTTGCCTAAATATTTGGACATTCGACGCTCTTGAAACATTCTTCGCGCTTTTACTTACGGGGATTAGAACGTCGAATCCTCATCCATATTTTTTTTTTGTTTTTGATAATTCCATTTTTGTTGGAAAGAAAATATTTCCTTATTATAAATAGTTAGTCATAAACAATCATTCAATCAACAATCATAAACAATCAACATTTCCCACGACAGTGCACCTTTATTTCATTGTTCGGACTGGTCTATTATAAGATATTAAAGCTAGGATTGCGCTGGCGGCAGTATTGTAATTGGCACTGCATATACCCTGACATTTCTCGTGGGGATATAACGTGTATTGTGCTGTTTAGAATGGGCCAAGTTTCCACAGATATAGTATTAGTGTGAAGGTATACTTGGTACGCAGCTTTTGAATTTGCAGAGGACAGAATTGTATGGCTTCAGTGCCTTCACACAAGTTCAACCTCTAAAGATTGAACCTTTAGAGGTTGAACTTGTAGACGCATTTTTTCCCGAAGCGTTTCAAAGCGAATTCAGGGTTCAAGTAGATGGAGCAAACGTAATATGTAACACTCCACGTGTCAGCCAGTTGCACGTCTGCGAGTGCTTCGAGTAATATGACTTAATGAGGCCAGCTTTGCTTCAGTTATTAATTTTCAAAAGCAGGAAAATGTCAAACTGCAGCTGCAACGCTTAATCAGGGTGCGGGGCGCCCTGTTTTGTTATAGCGTTCTTAATTAATGTCAGCACAATTAGTTTAAATTGTTAATGTAGCTGTTCTCCGGGCGTTTTACGGGTACATTGCTTCACGTCGGCGTATTGACAGGTAATTGTGGTTACTTCCGCTACTAGACGACCGGCATGAACTAGTGGTCAGGACGGTCTGTCTCTAGGATGAAGGTCGTGGGTTTGATTTGATTTGTGTTGAGCTGAGGCATTTGTGGTGTGCTTCTAAGTATGTATTTGGAAGTATTTCTGTAAATATAATATTAGTATTTGGCGCCCCTACTACAAGATATGCCAGTTCGGGATCAGGTTACCGTGAGTGAATTATCCCGGGATATTGTTACTTTCTAAACCAGTTCATTTATCTGAATTTAAAATGATGTCGGGACTTTGTGTCTCAGTATATTTGTTTTTCCAACTAAGCCACCGTGACGCGCGCACGCGATGCACGGCCGAGACCTGTATCCGGTTTTCCTCTGAGCTTTGCCCTCTGGGATTTGAAGATTAGACGGCCTTTGTACTTGTAATGTCCAAATTAGCATAACCTAGTGCTTATTGTGAAAAGGAAAAGTACAACAAAGAAACATATTACAGATTAGAAGTTTGTATTTATATTATTTTAGAGAAATATGAACCAACTTCAACCAGTGTTTAGGTCTGCCGGCATTTTGTTTAAATTCCCCTCATTCTATCGGATCTGCTGTCATCATCCGGAAGTCCTAATCATGGGATCACGTTGGAAATATGTCATGTACAACAAAAAGATGATCATCCAAATCCAGTTTATCCGCAAATAACCATAAAATAACATGTCGAAATGAGAAAGATTCCTTTGTCGTTGTCTCCTAAAAGTGGCAAACATTAGACGCGTAGACTTGTCTTCAAGCTTTGCCTCCCTTTCTTTTCACCGTGTCAAAGTGGAGATACGTACATTGTTCCTCGAGACACAGTCATATAGGTCCACCACCTATCACACTGGATTAAAAACGCTTGTTGAACCGTCAGCATTTGTTTAGCAAGTCCCCTTGCCCACTTTGTGTTTAAACGACGCGAAGTGTATTTTGCTTTATAAAACCCATTTAACCCAGCGCGAGAAACCCAATACCGCGTAAGTATGATCAATGCCAGTAACGTTCAGAATTGCATTCGTTATTTTACTTCCACCGACCGAGACGAAGTATCCAGTAGTATTATTATAAAAGAGAAAAGTTTCCCGTTGAAAACTTGAACGTCGCCCGCTCGTTTTTATGACGCGATACTTACTTTCGCGGCGAGAAAACGGGAGTAGCATCCCTCGGTAATGGAACAAGAAAACATTTCTGAATCAGTGACACATAACTCTGTGTTACTAGAGATTGAAAAATGTACCGGGCGCAGAATGCGAATGTGGAATTTTGCATGTAAAGTGAAAATCGATTGTGAGGTTTCCTTCACCGCAAGATGAAGTATAAGCCCTTTTCTATGCAAAGTGTGGATTCACAATTTTGAAATTTCAAGTAGCTGAACGATCGCGAAGAATAGGGAGTATTGAAATTGAATGTGAAATTGTATGAAATATATTGAATGAAACCTTTGGGGATCGATTCTTGAGATAGTCGATACGTTGAGTTAACCACATATCTATGTACTTACATATTAGTTAAAATGTGCTCGGTGTTGTATCTAAACATACATGGACTTATACAACTTTACTAGCTGTCCCGGCAAACATTTGTTTTGCCATAAGAAGTCGCTTTTGTACCCCGTGTATTGAAAGAAATATACCTTTTAAACCATCCCTGGACTTCCACGTGTCATTCAAGACCAAAATTAGCCAAATCGGTCCAGCGGTTTTCGAGTTTTAGCGAGACTAACGAACATCAATTCATTTTTATATATATAGATTTGTGTTGTGTGACATGAAACAGGAAGTTCTTAAAAACAAAGGTCTGAGCGTCTCTCCCCGCCCACCTACGTCTTGCCTCGCGGGCGGTTCGTGAGTAAAATGCTTTGCTTAGATAGTTAGTCAACATTTTTTTTTTTATGAATACGGATATAATATAATAATTGCTAGTGGATGACCCGCAGTTTTATTCGGAATGAAAAGTTTCAGTATGAATTTCCTTTACATTTTTTGAAAAAAATTTGATATGTAAAGAAAAATATAGTACAGTCATTTGGTATTTTTACCTGGAAAGTATTCCGGGTGTTTTGAAAATTGGTAATTTAATAGATTTTGATGTGCTCTTACCGAATTTTTCCTTTGCCACCTCGTATATTTGCCGCTCGCGCCGCCATATTGCAAAAATGGTGCCTAAAAACAGTTTTTTGATAATAACTCCTATCCGACGCATTTTACAAGAAAAACATATCTATACAAAATAATAGAAGAGAAAATTTCCTATAATTTATGTCATAACCTTTTTTTTTTCCTAAAAGCAATAGTTTCGGCGTACGAGCGCCGTGAAGTGTAGTTCAACACACGTTACTCATTTCCACACCACCACTCTTGACATCCAGTACTGGACGAGGGCCTCCCTTATGAGTTGAGTTTACCCCAATTGAACATATTTGTATAGAATCATTTTTTTTCCCCACTTAACTCTCATAACTTTTGAACAAATTATCCAATGTTCATTTAATAAACATATTCTAAATATATCTGTTGTGCTCTTTCATTTGATACCCCACTTGGACACATTCATTCAAGTTAAATTTTTCATCCCCACTTTCAACCCCCATAACTTTTGATTGGGTGAACAGATATCGATCAAACATGTCTAAGAACACTCGCCCGTAAAACACTTGCAATACAAAAAAAAAAACCAAATGGGAAATCAGTGCATTCGTTCGGGAGCTATGATGCCACAGACAGACAGACAGACACGTCAACCTTATAACACGCGTCTTTTTGCGTCGGGGGTTAAAAAAGTACACTGTCACCGTGTGACACTGTGCCATCGAAACTGATAGAGCATTTACTTGACCGACCGTACACTAAACAGTTGAAGGCACAAAGTTCCAATCAAATCCGATCACTAGACCGTTACAAACACACTTATCCCGTTACGTATTACGAGAGGGACAGACAAACATACACACATGTATAATCCCTAATAGGATGCAGAGATCCCGTACTGGAGGATGTTAATTTATTTACTTTATGACTAGCGGTCGCACCGCGATTTTATTCACGTAGTTTCAGTATTTCATACAAACTATAACATCTGGCGTGGCGTGCAATTGGAGAGGCCTATGTCCAGCAGTGGACAGATATGGGCTGATGATGATGATGATGATGATAACATCTCCTATTTAGTGACGCGTCCCACAGGATAGGCATAAAAAGTAGCCTATGTCCTGTCTCAGGCTCTAAACTATATGTGTAACTAATCTAATTTAAATTGGTTCAGTAGTTATGGTGTGAAAGCGAGACAGACAGACAGAGTTACTTTCGGATTAAGAATATATGTAAGGATGTTTCATGACTGGGCATATAAAAGAGTACTGTCTCGGTAGTTGTTACGCCAGTTAGAGACCTTAGGACGGTTGTAAAACATTGAGTTATAATATTGAGTTAAAATATAGTCAATAATGTTACGTCTACCTCCAAGAGATGATTTTTGCGTGAAAGCGTAATAAACAAATTTGCATCCATATTTATACGTCGATGGGCTCACCCCGTGTCACTTTGAGTTAAAATACGCTTGGTGAAGCGTGGAAATTTACTTAAAAAGTGCATGTTCCTACACCCGCGTTGTGAATAAAAGACTTGAAATGAGTTTCTTTATTTTAAAATTTTGGTATTGTAGGATATTATATAATTGTTTTATTATTCTTACATAGCAAAACTCTACCAAGATACCTGGAACTTTAGGCATCCGCTGCAGTTTCTCAGGGTTATAACCATTATGGGGCTACAACTAAGAAGTGCAGTAGGAAAGTGGATCCAAACTTCTTCGCATGTAATGAGTTTGCATGAATATTCAGTGGCCGAGCGACGTCGACTGGCGGATACCTATTTCTATAAAACTCGAGTTCTAGTTCACCTTTGAATTTCCTATGCATAAATATGCTTTATAATAATTTAAAAGACTAAAAACCCACTTTTACCAGTACCTACCAGCCGCCCAACCACACAATTTTTTAAAGTTCCCCACGTTTTATGAGCCATTATCATATTCTGATTATCTTTTTACAACATAAAACAGTTGACAAGCGTTTGACCACCATCCTCTCTGATGTTAAGCAGCGATGTGGTCTACAATGGAGCACACTTTTAAAAGCTCTGAGGCACAACCTAATAGAGAAAAAGATAAAGGCCAGCCTCTTTTGAAGTCTTCTGAAATACCACAGATATGGAGCGATCGTGCATGCCCTTTTGACGTGACAACGTTTAATAACTCGATACTAGGCAGTGGCGTGCACACCATACAGGCAAAAAGACACTGCCTACCTTAGTATTTTGGTTACTCGACCTAATAATAAGAGTTATTGCTAGATCTTTTCATGTTATATTTTTTGTGGGTGAGTAGATAGGTAGGTACCTATATTTCGAAGACAAGTTACCTATACAAAGGTGTCAATCCTTGGGGATTACTGCCTACCTTGTCGTAAAAGCCAGTGCACGCCACTGATACTAGGAACTGCATGCACGAAAAATAAGTCCCGTTGCGCAAGCGACAACTAAAACTGCAATGTTTGACGTTGTCACCTCAAAGTAACGTCCTTATACCTATTTTACAACCATTTTTTTTGTTTGTTAAAAAGTGATTTTGCATATTATAATGGCAAGAGTGGACCACTCAATGACGGTTCAGCTTTCTCCGTTTCGTCTCGACGCGATGAACTTTCAAAGTAACATTTCTTGTCTTTTAGGTGAATCCTGTTGGATATTATGATCCTTTGTGTGTCAGACAAAAAACGTCAGTTACACGACCGTTAATCGCATTAAAGGATAATGCATTTTACCGCGAGAATAATGAAGTAGATTTTTCCTTATTTCCAACGGTGTGACGTATTGGATTAAAGTGACGCATTCCGAGTTCGTTTGCATTGAAAATGTTTAATGTAAACTCTTTTTTATTTTTATAAATTTAAACAATATTTAACTACGGTATGGGCGCCTTCGAGTCACGGGTGAATAGGTAAGCTTGCTTGACGCGTCGCAGCTTAACACTAGGCAGGATGGTGCTCAAACACTTGCCTACCAATATTATTATCAATACATAGCATAAAAAATAGTCGCCTTCTTCTGTCTGTACCTATGTATGCTTAGATTTATATGTACAATACTGTGACATCCGGCGCTAGCTCAGCACGGATCAGGGCGTTTGGGTGACCTCACCGAGAACAGAAGCGGAGTGTGGTAATATGAATGGGCGCCAATACCCTAACAATGGGCATACATTTATAAATCTATACTAATAATAAATCTGTAAGGGTCGGTCATGGAGTAAGTTAGTTTGTTTTCAGAGATATTGTGTTTATAGGCTCAATATATGATACTGAAACTAATTTCACGATTTTTAGAATTTTTTTCTGTATGTGTGTATGTATGTATATATGTATGTATGTATGTTCCTCCATAACTCTTAAACCAATTATCCGAATTTGATGAAATTTGGTATAAAAACATATAGACATCTGGGACACAGGATAGGCTATTTAAATTTTAGCTCCAGTTAGGATAAGACGTGGCCCCCATACAAACCTAATTTATTTTTTCGAGTATCTGCATGTTTAGCTGCTTATTATGTTGAATGAGGTGATTTTATTCAGATTTTGTTTACACTATTATAATCACATACATCTAAAAGAAGAGTATGCCAAAAATCATCGCTAGAAGTAGTAAAATGACGGAGTACTGATCAAAAACTCTGATCGCATTTTCGTCTGGCGCGCGGCGCGTGCGAGTTTATGACGCGGGGCGCGGGGAGCGAGTGTCTATAAATACGGACCAGAGCGGGTGCGCCGCCATATAGAACGCCAAACTCGACGTGTGCACGGACGTGTCGCGTGTAGAGCGCGGAGCGTGGTGTTTCGTATGCATTGTCTCGAGCGAACGCTATTTTTTTAAATCTGTTTCATCGCTTTGGGTTTAGTTAGCATTTTTGTTTAGATCTACATATGTATGTCCATTTGATTATTGATTAATTTTAAGTGCAATAAAAGTGTTATTGCGAATAGATATTAGGCAATACTTAATCGAAGTAGGACACGCAGTGTAGTTCCCCATGTAGGTACTTAGGTATTTTGCCTTACTGCCGGGAACGTTTTCTAGAGTCTTATTTTCAGACATTTTCTGGTGACTTCCGTCAGACTCTCCCCGTCATCAGCAGAGGTACGCGCGCTGATGAAGTAAACGCCTGTCTCAAACGATCCCTTCTCTGGTCCAATGTAAAAAAGCTCTCGCTTACCGTCAATATGAGAGCTCAACTCGGAAGGGATTCACTGACGGGAGAGTTCTCTGATCTGCTGTTGAGGATAGGTAATGGTACAATGACCGAAGTGAATGGCAAAATTCAGCTTCCACTTTCATTATGTAAAACTGTTACTACGGTTAATGAGCTGATCGCCCAAGATTATCCTGACATAGAAAATCTGTCTAGCAAGGAAAGCTCTTGGCTCTGCGAAAGAGCCCTTCTCACCCCAAAAAATGATGAGGCGGTTGCTATTAATAACGCAATTTTAAGTATGTTCGAGGCCCCCGAAATGGTGTTCCATGCCATTAATAGGGTAGTTGATGATGGCGACGCTACTAACTACCCGATCCGAGTTTCTCAACTCTTTGAATGCTCCTGGACTTCCGGCACATACGATAACGTTAAAAGTTGGTGCTCCCATAATGCTGCTGAGAAACCTAAGCCCCCCAAGCTATGCAACGGCACTAGGCTTCTGGTGAAGTCGTTACAAAGAAACGTCATCGAGGCGACCATACTAACAGGTTGCGGCCGAGGGGAAGACGTGTTCATCCCGCGTATCCCTCTCATCCCCAACAACTACCCGTTCGAGTTCAAGCGTGTACAGTTCCCTGTGAGCGTCTGTTTCGCTATGACTATAAACAAGTCGCAGGGACAGACGCTCCGCACTGCAGGTGTAGATCTCCGCACGAGCTGCTTCTCTCACGGACAGCTGTATGTTGCTTGCTCAAGAGTGAGCAGCAGTAACGATCTTTACATCTGCACTACCCATAACACAACACACAACATCGTTTACAAAGAAGCGTTACAATAAGATCATGACGACTGCTACCACCTTACTATATGATTAGCATCCCTTTAAATCACGCAATAAAAAATGTTATTGCACCTAATGCTTCGTAAAAATCGAAATGTACGCGAACGGAGTCGCGGGCACAGCTAGTACATGTATATAATAGCAAAAAAATACTGTTGATAAGGTTTTAGCAAATCAACGTTTGACGCGTCAGCTAGTTTATAAATTTCTGTGCCCGTGTTGACTTTCACTTTAGTGTTTTTAAGACCATTATTTCGTTACACATGAACGCAATAAATTAATATTATGATTGTGGATAAATAGTCTACGAAAGTTTTAAGCGAATAAATTCTGATATAAATTACGATAATCCATATAAATCCTTAAATGTATTTACAGCATTTGAAGGAACACGCACTATATTAAATACTAATATATTATTTAGTGCGGTGATACTCGATATAAACATTGTATATAGAGGAAAAATCATGTTTTTATTTACCAAAAAATACTATTGATTTTGGGGATTTTGTCAAAATCTTGTATCTCTAATAAATCTGAAAGAAATAAATTTTATTTTACTTTTTTGTCATGCCATAATTTCGGGTCGTATGTTGTTAACCACTCTTAATATACACGCTGGGATAAAAACGTTGTACCAACACAATGCAATAAAAAAGGCACAGAATTAGGTGCGAACATTACCCTTCCTTCATTTGAAAGTATAAATATACATAATCCATTGAATTCCAAAGAGAAGTTAGCAGAGGCA
>SJJU01014541.1:0-10894 GCA_012932125.1 Conopomorpha cramerella
TTATAAAAATAAATATAAAAAACTCTCAATCTCGTCTGTCGCGAGGGCACGAACGAATGCCCATGCAAAGACTGCGTATAGCATGCAGCGCTCTCGCATACCTATTGAGTATAGGTACATATAGGTCGTCTGTCGCGAGAGCACGAACGTATGCCCATGCAAAGAGCACGTATAGTATACATAAATTATAACCCCCTTACCAATAAACGCGTTATCACTTACACAACGGTTATTACAGGTCTACTTAAACTGGTTATTCCGTATTTGACATACAACTGACAAGTTAAGTTGAGCTTTGTGTATCCTCGAAATATCAATTCCGCCATTATTAGTAAGGCCCTAAGAATACACGCGGAGTATATCTGTGTAAAATCTCATCTGTCGCGAGAACGGCTGAAAATGTTCACCCACAAAAGTGCCCAACGCGCCATAAGACGTTTTCACTACAAAAAATCTGTTTTGTATGGAGATGAAAATCTTTTTTTTCATTTCCCCATGTTGTCGCCTTAGTAAAAGTTGTTCATATTGTCGAGCCCAACAACGTTTCTAAGACTATTGCTCGGGGTCCGTTGTATACACGCCAATACAACGTTAGCCGGGTGAGCTAGTTATTTAATAAAATGTATATATAACCCGAAAATTAATGCTCACGAGTGGAGTAGGATTACATGTTTACGTCACAGAATAGTAGATACAAACAGACAGTCCTATTTATTGATTAATCAAGTATGCGTTGCAATACTTCCGCAAAGCAGCTTTCACACCAGTCGCCCGTCCAAATAGTCAGGACGATAGCTTCTGATTTGTACATTAATAATTCTGCAGTGCATTTCCCTTCCCCTATGTACAGTCGGCTAGCAATATGCTCTACCACGTTTAAGGTTGAAACTTTTAATAATACACACACCCACTTCACGCCGTTTAATCCGAAACGTAGGCAGAGGCACTTGCTAAAGCAAATGTCCACGGTTCACCAAGTGTATTTAACCCAACGTGACAAGGGGTGAGCCCATCGCCGTTATAGGGTTCACACACCTTGTGGTGTGCGGGTTTCCTCACGATGTTGTCCTTCACCGTACGAGCGTGGCGTTGCGTATATTGGCTCTGAAAAAGAGTTCCGTTGGTACACGTCCGGTTGCCGGACTCGAACTCGCGACCTCCACATTGCAAGTCAAGTATTCGACCAACTTTTATTAATATTATTTGATATTAAGGTTCAATTTTACTTGCCACGACGTAACAGCTCTACCTTATTGATGGTTTAGTGTCATCTAAACTGATAGACCGCTTTTTTGTCCGACGGTACTTAGAACTGTTCGAATTTAATAAATGGTGAATGTATGAATATATCGCATAGTTAGAACAAAAAGGAATACGAAACATACCCATTTTGTAATTTAAGTTTTGTATCTTTTATGTTAAGGTTCAATTTCATAAAATGACACATTTTATTCTGTCACTTTTGTTCCAACTGTATGATATAATAGTCTCAGGTGTACGATAAATTTAGTTCGGTGCTGAACAAAATTCAACCTTTACATGTACATATTAGCCGTAGGACCGATGACCGTTGGGACAAACGAGTTCTCGAGTGGAGACCGCGTCTCGGCAAACGGAGTGTAGGACGCCCTCAGGCAAGGTGGACTGATGTTATGCGCAAGATGGCTGCCAGAAGCTGGCGCCGAAAACAGATCGCAGTGGCGTTCAATTGGAGAGGCCTATGTCTAGCTGTGTACAAGTATGGACTGAGTATGATGATGTACAGAAGAAAAAAATTAAAATGATACGCCAAATAGGATTTTAGATTGGATAGTATTTAAACGTGCATCAAACCTAACCAAAATACTGACTTAGCGACAAAATTACTGATTTGGTCAGCTAATAAATACAAAATCAAAAATTTTTCTGCTCAATCAGTAATTTTGCTGCTCAACTTAGTATTTTTAGGCGCTCAACTTATTATATTCCTTTTAGATTAACCACAGGACAAAATAATTGAACTACTGAGGCAAGAGTTTTGAATATCGCTTTGGAAATCATTTCATTGGTTGCGTAAGGTATCTCCGCTGGATGCAACAAGATGCCTATTGCTTATTATTTTATGGCAAGTGATGCAAATGTTAGGAAAGGCATAGGCGAATGGCGGTTAGCTATTGAAACTTGAAATGGGTTTGAATTAACGCCTTTGCTTTACGTCTGCGTTTGCAAAAGTAAATATGTTTATTTATATTATGCACAAAGTAAACTTAGTCCCTTACCAAAAAACGTGTTTTTTTTAATTTTTAAATACAATGAACAAGCGTTTGACCACCTTCCTACCGTATGTTAAGCAGCGATGTGGTCTACGCTGGAGCACACTTGTTCATTAGGTACCCGCGACTTCCTTGACCTGACTTTCGATTTATACCGGAGTTATCACAGGTCTACTAAAAATTGGGAACTTTATAAAACCGTATGGACAAGGGTAGAAGTGAATATGAGATAATCTTTTGTAAAATGATAACTTTGGAGTTATGGTTTTGAAATTTGGTGGTAGTATTTTTTAGGATAGAAATTAATACTGAAAACTACACGAATGAAATCTCGGGGCGTCCACTAGTAAGATATACAAATAAATTATTATTATTCATTATCAGCTCTTCACCGGTGGGTTTACTTATCAGAGTATATCTGGATCTAAACTGTCAAATGAATAGTAAAAGTGACAATTTGGATACAGAAGTATATCATTTTCCATACATTTTGGTGGAAAAGAAACAGGCTGAAGGAGGTCTGAGCTATGTTCAAATAAATAATCTTACTTACTAATATTATAAATAGGAAAGTGAGTTTGAATGTTCCTATTTCGCGTCGTAACTACTGAACCTTTGCTTGAAATTTTGCAGAAGTATAGTTAGAAGTCTGGTTTAAATAATAGGGTACTTTTTATCCCGGAAAAAAATGATATTCCCGAGAGAAAACAAAAATATTCTTTTATATCGCAATATAACCGAAGTCCACGCAGGCGAAGCCGCGGGCGGAAAGCTAAATAAATCCCGAGACATTCCACTACTGGACGCGTGCCTCCCCCAATGGCAATAATCGCCACGCTTGGCAGGTGGTTTGGCGATCGCAGTGATGTTGTGGTTTAGATAACAGAGAGCGCTGCTGCCCGTCCTCTGGAGAATTCCCTCTGACTGCCTCTTACGACCCCCACGACGGGAAAAGTTGGGCTGGGGTGGAGACACATGTATTATATTCGCCGTCACCACACGGCTTATTATTGTTATTAGAGGCATTAGGCTGTCGCAGGTTTAATTCTGTTACGTGAACAATTATTTAACTTACTTGATAGTTAAATTACGGTTCATTGCTCTCTCATTTTTGCTTCACAAAATAATAAAGCGTTGAATTTACCTTCGCTATAATTATGCCAAATGGTTAAATATATATTATGAGGTATGTGGGTTGTAAACATAACGGTGTATATTAATGGCTGAGTAACTACATAATTGCAGACTCGTATTTGCTTTAGTGTAATACGTAACGTAACTAGAGGTTTTTTATGATGATAATTTTGAGAAAGTTATCTTTGTAAATACGCAAGCGTTAGTCCACCGTCCTGAGAAGTGTTAAGCTGTGATGTGACCTAAAATGAAGCACGCTTGCCTGTTAGGTACCAAGCACCAGTGGCGTGCACTGGCGTTTACGACAAGGTAGGCAGTAATCCCCAAGGATTGACACCTATGTATAGGTAACTTGTCTTTACGAAATATAGGTACCTATCTATCTACTCGCCCACAAAACACAGGACCTTCGTCAGCCTCTGTCGTGAGTACAACAACAAAAAGATATAACAATAACTCTATTATTAGGGTAGCTAAAATACTAAGGTAGGCAGTGTCTTTTTGTCTATATGGTGTGCAGGCGACTGCCAAGGACTCTTCTACACTCTGGTAGTTGCATCGCTCTGGTATCATTGCGGCAAACGATGTACATTGCTGATTTAGTTACTTTCATTTCACAGTCGTCCGCAGTAAAACAGCAATGCATATCAAACTTGGCCCCCTGTTTATCAGCGATTTGAAGGCACCCAGACTATATTGAGCAGGAAACACAAACTTCGGAAAGTTATTGGAAAATTGTAGGAGTTCATTCTCTCTCTGCAATAACTCTGTTATTTAGGGGTCGTTCATTCGTCTTCAAATAGTGATTTCGGATTCGAATTCGTATTAAAGTGCCTGTAAAAAAACATGGACAGTAATCTTATACATCTATATATATAAAAGAAAGTCGTGTTAGTTACTCCATTTATAACTCAAGAACGGCTGAACCGATTTGGCTGAAAATTGGTGGGGAGGTAGCTTAGAACCACGAGACGGACATAGGATACTTTTTACCCCGATCCTGTTGGTCGCGTCGCTATATAGAGGCTGTTAGAGTTTGTATGAAGAACTGAAATTACGCGAATGAAATCGCGGGGCGTCCACTAGTATACATATACATATAAAACTCAAAAGTCCTGACTGATTCAGTCATCACTTACTCATCGACGCAGAAATCCTTGACCCTAGAAAGCTGAAATTTTGCGCAGTCCTTTTATGATGTTTACGCGAGTTATTTTTCAAATTCATTATCCCCTAAGGGGGTAAAAAGTTTATATGAGAAAAACGTTAATTTTGGACTTGATAGTATTTTTGAACAGAAATTAATAATGAAAGTGCGCGAATCAAACCTCGGGGCTTGCACAAGTAAAAGATAAAATAATCAAATACTCACATTTCACTAAAAAATAATTTAATAGGCCTTAGGCGGTGAAAAGAACGCAGCCATTGAGTTATAATTGTATATCTCGATAAGTAAAGTCAAATCGGAAGATGTAGATAGGGTTGCCAACTATACTGTTATAAACAGTATTATACTGTTTTTCACTACAAAATACTTTTTACTGTTGAACAAAAAAAAAGTTTATAAAAAATACTGTTTGCAGCACCAAAAATGTTACACTATTAAAACAGGGGCGTAATTTTTTTTTCCACCAGTTTATATACATATACACGATGCAATTTTAACCGTCGTGTATAGGCCAATATCTCTCGCAACCATTGTCGCCAGGGTTCTTGACAGTGTCTTGAATTGTCAGTTTAGGAATTATGTCAGGATACATGACGCACAGTTCGGCTTTCAACCGAGTCTGTCAACCGAATCGGCTGGTTTAAGTTTAAAACACTCTGTAAAGTATTACACAGACAGGAGTACACCGGTGTACGCCTGTTTCCTCGATCTTTCAAAAGCGTTCGACCTCGTGTCATATGACTTACTGTGGAGGAAACTGGTGGCCACCGGGCTGCCAGGCGACTTAATGGAAGTAGTCCGACATTGGTACCTAAATCAAGAGAACACTGTGAAATGGGTAAACAGCTATTCGGAGCCATATAAGCTGTCATGCGGTGTGAGACAGGGTGGAGTCAGCTCTCCTGTGCTTTTTAGCGTTTATATAAACGAACTGATAGAGCAGCTTGAGAGCACTCGTGTCGGTTGTGTCATAGATGGCGTGTGCGTGAATAGTTTAAGCTACGCGGACGACATGGTGCTGCTGGCTCCCTCTGTTAGTGCTTTAAGAAAACTGCTGGCTGTATGCGAATCTTATGCTCTGTCACATGGACTTATTTACAATGTAAAAAAGACAAAATATATGGTTTTCCGAGGAAAAACAAAAAGGCCATTACTAGTTCCTCCAATAAAGTTAAATAACGTTGCAGTCGAGAGGGTGGATAGTTTTAAATATCTCGGACACGTTGTTACAGAGCATTTGAAAGATGACCAGGACTTAGATAGGGAACGCAGAGCATTGTCAGTCAGGGCGAATATGTTGGTCCGCAGGTTCAGCCGTTGTAACGATGCAGTCAAACTAACTCTTTTTCGGGCATACTGTACGTCGCTATATACGGGGGCCCTGTGGTTTGACTGTACGCAAAAGGCAGTGAATGCTCTGCGAGTCCAGTACAACAATGCTCTCAGGGCGCTGTTGCGACTACCGCGATGGTGCAGCGCCTCAGCAATGTGTGCGACTGCGCGGGTTGACTCTTTCCACGCGCTTTGGCGAAAAAAAAGTGCATCCCTACTAAACAGGGTTCGCGATAGTGGTAACAGCATCCTGGGTGTTATTGCAAGTAGGGTAAATAGTACCCAAATGATGCGGGCTATTATTGATAGGACTAAGTCAGTCGTGAAATATGAATACTAACATTAGTTTAAGCGTACTAACATCATGGACTTGTAAGTTGTCTGAAATAAATGAAATTATTATTATTATTATAGGAAATTATGATATAAACTATACTTATATTGAAAATGGCTAAGTCAACAACAGAATGTCTTACTTTTTAACATTATGCCTAACGAAGTGGGCACTGGTCAACTAGTGTTTAATAAAATTAATAGTATTCAATAAATAAAATACTTTTCATTTTCCTAAAGTACTGTTTAATTTGTTTTCTTAAGCCTAAATATACTTTATTTCTTGTAAAAAAAGGTGGCAAGCCTAGATGTAGATGATACGGGGCGTTTCCGCAGCTCGACGTCCAATGCTACTCCAACCATCTCAGCTACTCTGGTATTCTTGACGATCTCTTGCACCTTTGACAGGTTCTGAACCCATCGCCGTTATACGGTCCATACTTGTGTTGTGCGGGTTTCATCACGATGTTGTCCTTCACCGTACGAGCGTTGCGCAGCTTACGTAGGCTCTGAAAAAGAGACCCATGGGTACAAGCGTAGTACGGCCGCTCTCAAACCTATAACCGTATCTCAAGTCAAAACTTTGGGATTAAAGGCGTGAAGTTTATTAATTAATTTAAGCATTTTTAATTTATTTTAATTAAATTTAATTTCAAGTCAAATAGTTTCACAAGTCATCACTAACTAGACATACACTCATAGAACATTATATAGAGGTATAAAAGCACAAAGTCCTGATTGATTCATTCGTCACTGACTCATCAACGCCTAGCCCAAACCCTTGACGCTAGAAATCTGAAATTTCGAACAGGGGTTCTTGTATTATATATCATGTAGAGAAGAGAGAATGTCTCAAAATTCATGGCTGATGGGGTAAAAAGGGGTTTAGAAGTTTACATGAGGAATACTTTAATTTTGCTAAAACATGGAGGTATTATCTACTATATAAAAATAAGTCGGGTTTTCCTCCCTGACGCTATAACTCCAGAACGCATGAACCGATTTCCACGGTTTTGCATTCGTTGGAAAGGTCTCGGGCTCCGTGAGGTTTATAGCACAGAACATTCAGGAAAAAAAAACAACAGAAAAGCGGGTAAAGGAAACGAATCCATCTGGTGGCGAAACGGAGTTCGCCGTGTTTGCTAGTTTTTAATACGAATTAATACTGAAACTACACGAATGATATCGCTGGGCGTTCACTAGCAATATATTGTATACAAACATAACGACCTTACGCTTTCTACAACATGTAGTAGGTATAAATTGACTACGTGTCTAGGTAGGTCTAACAAGACCTAACTTAGTTGTTTCCCGTCCACACGTATTGGTCTAATGATACGGGGTCCTGTTCTGTTCCTAAACTAGATCCAACAACTTTCGATGTCTGGATTTTTCTCGTGCAAACCACTTTTACTTGCGCACACGCTACATACGGGAGACTGTGTACAGTCTAATACGAAAACTTTAAGCTTTTGTATATATGTATTTCATTATAGACAGAAATGTTGGGTGTGTAAATATTGACCATGCAGAACTTTATGGTTAGTTGTCCTAGGAACACCTGTATTAGCAGCTCCGTTAGTAATTGTACTGTACTTCAACGAATAATCTTTTTTAAGTGACTTCAAACAATGAGGTTACTCAATTCCATCGTATGCTTTTTTATGTTTAATTTTGTCGTTTATGAATCGATTTTGTTGATAATTTTTGTGTTAGAAAGTAGATATTTTCTTTTAAAGAAACCCACAAATTATATTAAAAGTTCAAACCTTACCTTTAGATCACCTTCGTTGGTTGCTTCAACGTTTCGATACATTACATGTGCCGTGGTGACGAGCTGACGCGCTTATCTTTGGTTATTTTTCGCGCCGTAAAACCCGGTTTAATAACTGTCAATGGAAAGTAGATATTTTAAAGGTGGACCCATGATAAGGAAATCGGGGTTTGATGATGGGAACTATGACTTTTATCCATATTCTTCACGGATGACCAAACAACGGAAGCACTAAAGGTTTGTGATTGCATACAATTTTTTCGTAAAAAAAAAAATTTTTTTTTTAATCACTTAGAACAAGCGTTTGACCACCATCCTTATTATTCCGCCATTTTTGCGCAGAATTTACTCGAATATCGTTTTTATCCATTACTATGCTTAAAAGAAGCAATATCTATCTGAAAAAAAAATAGCACTTGAAAATCAAAATCCCTAAGTCTATGGAGGCCATTTTTCAACCCGCCGTGCAGCGATGGGAATCGAACCACGACCCCCGGAATAGAGGCAGACATGCTAACCACTACACCAACGGGCCCGCCATAAACACTCTTGAAGTCGTTATAACTCAACATAGTTTTAGTATTTACTCATAATATAAAAATCGCTAAATGTGTTGGTAAGAGCATGACCAATTCTTTTTTTAATGTTTATAGATGTCCAGGGATGGTTTTTACGTCGAAAAAAATTCAAATAATTGCTGGGAAGACCCTAAAAAACTGTCCTTTTCTTTTTCCCATACAAACGTTTTCTTACTAAAATGTAGAGTAGGTAATTGCTTGAATAGCAATAAATTAAATTTAATGTATTGACTAGGCTCCAAAACTACTGGACACTTCACTGTTGGAAAACATTATTCCTGAGTATCATAGGGTATATTTTATCCCCAAATTCCCAGGGGAACGAAAAGACGCGAGTAACATCGGGCGGAAAATCTGTACCCACCAAAACCTAGTTTTAAATGTACATAGAGACACAGCTGGAGGCAATTTTGTTTTAAATAACTTACTATACGTAATGATTAGCGGCTCGCCTCGGCTTCGAACTAGTGAAACACTGATACGAAGTTTTTTTTTACTGTTACCGTCTAGCACGCGCTAGGCCGGGTAGGGAAAAGCACTTGTTAAGAAAATGCCCACGGTTCACTAAAATGACCCAATGCTGAGGTTCGTACTGCAAAGTTAATTATTTTGGCGGATCGTATCAGAAACGTGGTTATCCGACAAAGAACCAGAGACATAGACATATCACATCGGATTAACAGGCTGAAGTGGCAGTGGGCCGGCCATATTAGCCCTAGAACCGATGACCGTTGGGATAAACGAGTTCACGAGTTGAGACGGAGTGTAGGACGCCATCAGGCAAGGTGGACTGATGATATGCGCAAGATGGCAGAAGGATGAGAGAAGCCGAAAATAAATCAGTGTCGTGCAATTCGAGAGGCTTTTGTCCAGCAGTGGACGAATATGCGCTGTCGATCAATGATAATGAATTATTTATTTATTACTAGCTTTCCGCCCGCTGCTTCGCCCGCGTGGACTTCGGTTATATTGGAAAATTTTTGTTTTCCCTCGGGAATATCAATTTTTTCCGGGATAAAAAGTACCCTATTATTTAATTCGGACTTCTAACTTTACGTATGCAAAATTTCAAAACAATCGGTTCAGTAGTTACGGCATGAAAGCGGAACAAACAAACAAAATCACTTTCCGATTTATAATATTAGTAAGGATTGATCACGAGAAGGCCTAGCACGCTCGTCAAAAAAGACACGACATATAACAATACGCGCTCTGATTGGCTGTTATGTCACCCTTCGTGGGACTCGCCTTGTTTCAACAAATCGCAGCGTTAGCCTTATATGTCTTGTCACTTCTTTCTCGGAGCGCTGTGCTAGGGGGCTGAAGCGCCTCAAGATTAACACGACTAAACACGAATACGCGCTGTGATTGGTTGTTTTGAGATAACATAACAACAATATAACTCAGCAACAATATCTTCATAATTTCTTTCTGGGAGCGCTTCCAGTGGCGTGCCGTGAAATTTTCATCAGGGTAAGCTGTCTCCTATGAGTAGGTACATACGACACTAAAATAACATTAAGTAGGTACCAATTTTGTGCCAGACTACAAATATTTCAATAGAAGATCACAACATCAATCACTAGTTTAGCAAAATTAATATCTAATTACGTTACGTCCCAAAATTTTGCTAAGCAGCTGATTCAGGCGCTGTATGCCAGAAACAGAAATGAACAGATCGTTGTGGAATGTGGATGCCTTCCTCTTCCCAAAGCACTAAATACCTTAGTCTGCCTAACTAAGTAAATACACTAAAAAGAACAATAAACTACCTCATAATACCTTGTGTTTGCTCCAAGTTCAAATAAAAACAATCCCGGCGAAATTCGTCCGCGACTCTGCACTTTTCACTCATATTTAGTTTAGAGAATCGACCCACATTTGTAAACAAACACTTTTACACACATCACATTAGTTTTTTTCGCGTAATTAATAAAGACCTAGTCCTGTTCCATCTGTTTCAGATATAATACAATTGGCAACTTATTATCACTGTTGAATTGGAAGGAGTTTCCCTATTTTTAATAAACTACAGCTGTAAAAGTCGAATATCCCGAGCGAAACCGGAAACCGCCGGGCTGCTAGTATTTCTATAAAATAAAGGCGCGAATGAACGTACATAACATAACCTAAAACAATGCATACTCCATTGTAAATAAACAATACTTGCAATATGTCAACATGGCCGGCACCTCTCTCTCATCCGCTCGCTCACACACACGACACACCCTCTTTCTCTGTCGCACATAATTTCGCACTGTCAAAGCATTCTAGCCCTTATTATTCCAATAATGTATGAAAAACGCGGAAGAAGCTGCGCTTA
>SJJU01014544.1:0-22926 GCA_012932125.1 Conopomorpha cramerella
ACCGCCGGTCTTTAGTTCGGTTTCTTACTCCTAATAACCTTTAGACCGCCGGTCTTTAGTTCGGTTTCTTACTCCTAATAACCTTTCGACCGCCGGTCTTTAGTTCGGTTTCTTACTCCTAATAACCTTTCGACCGCCGGTCTTTAGTTCGGTTTCTTCCTCCTAATAACCTTTCGACCTTCGAATTTCGTTTTCGCGACATTGGCGGTGAAAAGATTAAGCAAACTATTGTCAACGCTTCTGTACAATCGGCCAAAAAGTAGTATCTCTATAAGTTTTGATAACACTTCCTGTGTAAAGTGTCCTGCGTAAACTAAAGCATGATAATGGAAATCCTTTATAATGAAGTGTCACGAAAAAAATGCCTTATTTATCTATTAACATTAATAATACTAAATTCAACCTTAGCGTGGAATGACCATTTTCTCAACCGACCTTATTATCTAACGTTGACAGTACCATGGAAAATTGTACAATATGCAGATTCTATAAAAATTCATAATAGTAAAAACCCATAAAATGTATAACGAGGAATTTCCAAACTACAAAAATTCTTATCTAGATGTCGACTTCTGTCTTTTACATTTTATTATGTTTTTATAATTTGGGTAAGTTATTCAAACTTTAGAAACTTTAGACGTCCGACATTTCGATGACATTAATCCTCCTTAATACAGCTAGCGCTCCCACACTCATAACTAAAACAAACAAGGGCTCTGAAAATTACCCGTTTTGATTACCCTATTTTGTTTAAATGCATCCTTATGCTATAGTTCATAGTTTCATATGTTGCATTATATCCGTGTGTATATAAATAAGTTTGAAGAGAGTGTCTATTGCATGATGTCGGCCTATATTGCTGGATAATATGGAGCGAGGGATCTTTCTAAGAGTATTTTTACGTGCCGTGCACGCCTGTTGTATTGATAAGACAAGTACAATAAATGTGTTTATTTTTAGATTACCATTATCGTTTTTATTTATAACATTCTATACTCTCACTTACAGCGGGATTAACGTGAATGATTATACACACATCAGAAGTGTCTAGGGATCAAGTACATTTTAGAAAATTGCAATCAAGAATATAGAAAAAAAAAAGTACACTTCACGCCTTTTAATCCCAAAGCGGGGTAGGCAGAGGCACTTGATAAAGCAAATGCCCACGGTTCACCAAGCGTATTTAATCCAACGTGGCGGGAGGTGAGCCCATCGCCGTTATAGGGTTCACACACTTGTGGTGTGCGGGTTTCATCACCTATAATAGAATATATAGAATATATTTTACAAAAACTGAATTCATTCATAACTTATTCGGCTGCACCGATTTTCATGAAATTTGGTATGTAGAGGGATTTGGGGGCGATAAATCGATCTATCTAGGTTTAATTTTTAGGAAACATCTTTCCAACCGTGTTTTCGGGCATGAAAAATTGCTCAAATTGTTAATACGACTCTTACTGACATCTATTGCCGAGTAGTAATACTATGCTATACGTAGGATCTGTACCGTTCGAACTGCACAGTCTGATCGTAACGATTTCTCGTAGCATGTATGGTCACCATTAAAGGGCAAGTAAAATCAGACTCGGTCTATATTTAAAATAATAAATGCATAATAATATTATATTTACTCAGGTTATCCCGTCAAATTGTATTCACTGAGGCTACAAAGTTGTCTACTGGAAATTCCATCCTATAGTGTGGCAGCAATAAACATGCAATAAAGATTTTCCTGCACAAAGTTTCCTCGCACATTTCCCGCGCTTAGTGCTTTTCTTCCCCTCGTGTTGGCGCCAAAATGATTACAATCGAGCCACTCGCAGTCAGTGTCGCGACAAACGTGGTGGAGCACGCACGTGTCGCTCGCTGCTCCGCGCCACGTAAATATTGCACTCACGTAAATATTGTGAGAAACTTAGAGATATCCAACAGGTTTATAGTGAATCAGTGCTATTTGTATGACATACTATTGAATTTGGAGGGAATTGTCTTGTAATTACGCTTGTCTAGGTAAGTAGCGGTGTTTTTTTCTATATTTTTAATTTCACGCTTTTTTATTTGAATACAGTGAGATGGATAACAAACTTCGTACTTACCTATTGAATTACGATTCTGTTGAGTGACGTGTGCTTTCTGTTAATAGCAAGAAGATATCTAAAGGTAGATAGGAAAATAATCACAACCCTTTTTGTGGTAGTCAACCTAATACCTACAACTTGAACATATTATTTTTAATGCAAGAAGGAATAAGATAAATATCATTAAGTACTACGTACACACATAAATGATACATTTTTGCGATGCGTTTAAAAAATTACAGGTTGTTTAGTGAACTTTTAATATTACGCACTGACTACGCACGACTACGACGGCGGTGGCGGCGCGCCCCCTCTGTACAGCTGCCCGCGCCCTCCGCCGCCTGCCCCACTGCCCCCCTCACTACCCCCTGGCTCACATTATTTGTTTACTAACTGGTTTTTTTGTTTGCTAGCCGATAGACGGTTGTCTTAACTATGCATATCGATATCAAATTTGTATAATTTACCCCAACGTTTTCTTATTTTTTATTTTTTTAGAGTGAGAGTTCTAGTAGCAAACACAATAAAAAAAGTCCCTATATTACATAGTTTTCAAATGTGTACCGTTGTAATAAATTGAAACCGTATTTTTCGGTTTACACCAACTGTAACATTATTTTACTACTTACCAGCTGAAAAAACTTTAACTATCACATTTCTCATGTTTATAACTCGAAAATACGCATGAAAATTTCTGAAACTTTTCTAATACAACGGAAAATGAAGAAACCGTTTTGTTACTTTAACGTTCTAAATAAAAATCAAATTTCATTGATGGTGTCTAGGTTTTTTTTACCTTATTTATTTAGGGATTTCTATCACTAGGGTGATTATGACAATCCCATCCCTTCATCCTTAATTATTAACATAAAAATACTATATTATACTAGGTGTCACGGCAAACATTTGTTTTGCCATAGGCTTTTGTACCCCGTGTATTAAAAGAGATACACCTTTTAAACCTTCCCTGCACTTCCAGATGTGATTCAAGACCAAAATTATCCAAATCGATTCAGTCGTTTTCGAGTTTTAGCCAGACTAACGTACATCAATGTATTATATAGATAGAATAGATAGATTAGGTACAATAGTAGGTTCTATAATTAACAAGGTTAGCATTTTCCAATTTAAATTGTATACCTGCAACAGTTGAGCTGATTTTGACAAAAAATCACTTAAAACGCATTGGAAGCTGTCAAGTATCAAATCTGTTGATTAGAAAATCATCTAATACTTTTTCCCTTTTACGCGCGTTCCGAACACATTCCATCAAACAAATTAAATACAGTTTGCGAAATAAAATATTTGTCACAAAAACACAAGTTTTTTTTTGTGGAGGGTAGACGGAGCGTGTAACGCCTGGGCAATTACTGCAGGCGTGTCCTGTTGACCGACTCGTCGAGCGTTTTAAGTATTTAGTCGTCGCGCTGATGATAGCCAATTGAATAGCGCTAAACTTGTTGAAACCGTGTTAAGTGCGCCTACCTATTGTGCCTTACCCTAGCTTCGGTCAGCTGGCAGCTGTAAATTGAATAGGTAGGTAGTAAATTATATATAGTAGTAGTTTATTTATTTAGTTTAATGCGAAAACTAAAAACGCATGCAAAATGCTGTACACAAAGTATAAAAAACTAGTGGACGCCCCGCGATTTTATTCGCGTAGTGTCAGTGTTAAAACTTCATACAAACTATAACACCCTCTATATATTGATAAAAAGTATCAAATTTTCAGCCAGTTCAACAACTCTTGAGTTATAAGTAGTGTATATATGTATGTAGATATAATTTATAGACTTAGATTATACACTTAAAATAAAAGGCAAGTGCTGTCTTAACTACCAGGTTTATACTGAAAGTGTATTCATTGAAGTAGGAACGTACCTAGGAGTATTTGACTCAACTTTACCTATAGGTACGACCTACCTAGATATACTGGTAATGGCTTTTTAATAACGCATGTTTCAGCTGGATAGATCTCTGTTTTGATCTTTTTTTACTCAGATGTTTCTGAATTGTGTGTGACGAATTTTCTTTGGCTATAGGAATAAGTAGGTACACATTACTGATTATACTTTTGTTTATACTTAGTAGCAGTAGTAAAAGTAAAATTTAGATTTTTTTAATGTAGATAACATTTACGCTACAAAACTTTTAAGTAATTTTAATTTTAAACCTACTCCGATTTTCCTTGGCCAAGATAAGTCAGTCAGTAGGTTATGCCCACAGTTACCAGACTGAGTGGGTGGTATTGTTATCCATTTACCACCTGTGGCAACACCTCAGTGCTATTGCTGAAACGTACAAACCAATGGATAATCACTTAATCTATTCGTGACATTTCAATTTTCGTTTCCCCAACATTTAGGAGTTAACGGCAAAGTCACATTGTACAATCCCTCGGCAGCCTTCAGCAACTAGTTCAAAGTCGTCGAAATCAGAACTGACACGTTTTTTTTTTCGTACATACCTCCCGTTTCGTCACGGTTAGCCGCCGATACTTTTTAGAACGGATTGAAAAGGTAAATAATAACGTTTACATTATACAAATAAGTACAGCTAAGTTCAGAAATATGTAAACAAACTCACAGTTCACAGATACCTGCATAGGAAGCGAAATGTAGATAATCAGGGATCATATGAAACTGGTTTTGAGCATAGGAAGCGAAATGTAGATAATCAGGGATCATATGAAACTGGTTTTGAGTGGTAAAGTTTACTGTAGATAATTTTTGTATAGGCAATCGTACCTAGTGGAAAAAATCATTGAGCAACACGTAGCTATGTGGTAGTGTTATTTGGCATTTTATACTATTGCAATACACAGGGCGTACATAGGGAAATGTTAACCCAATCCACGGAGTGTAGGACGCCCTCAGGCAAGGTGGACTGATGATATACCTACGCAAGATGGCTGCCAGAAGCTGGATGCGAGAAGCCGAAAACAGATCACAGTGGCGTGCAATTGGTGAGGCCTATGTCCAGCAGTGGACAAGTATGGGCTGATGATGATGATGAATCCAATCTAATCCTACTTTTGAAGAGTGAAATAATATTCCATGCATACCCATCAGGGGGTAGGTATGCTACACTCTTGTAGTTGCATCGTTCTGGCATCGTAGCAGCAAACGATGTAAACCGCTGTTTTACTACGGATGACGGTGAAATTAAAGTAACGAAACCAGCAATGCACATCGTTTGCGGCTACCATGTCATATCGATGCAACTATTTAAGTCCTCACTCATGAGTGCTGGCAGAATACCAGCGTCACGGGCAACCGTGGCAATACACACATCAAAAATGTCTAGGGATCTAGAAAAAAATCTATTTTTTTTAAATCAAATCCAATCTTCTGGATTCGTCTCCTACCTAATTCCCCATGCCTGTATCACCACATTTTGAATAAATTATGAATGAATTCTGTTTTTGTAAAATATATTCTTGATTGCAATCTTCTAAAATGTACTTGATCTCTAGACACTTTTGATGAGTGTATTTCGGCGTCTCTTTTTTGCTGACAGACACAGGAACGATGGATTGGAATGCTGCATTGAACATGCACTGTATGGGTTATCTATTGTACTGAATTTTTGTTTGTGTGTCTTTTTAGCAAAGATAAATTAATGTCTAGAGTGTAGTAGGCTTAGGCCCCAGGTTGTCAGCTATCATTGTGTCAGCTGACGGAATCTTGTCATAGTTGAGTCATGCATTTTTCTTTTTAATTTAAATTTGGGTCAATGAATTTTGGGTAGGTATATTACACACCTAGGTACTTACACACCTACCGACCTCTGTCTAAGCCTTAATCGCTCAACAGACGTGACTCATGTCGTCATAACTGCGGATATGCCCATATGACGAATTCCTACTTATCTTGTTACTTAACATTAGTGGAAATGACAATTATCCGAATAATTTACATAATCTTGATGGACATGGCCATCAATAAACGATTATTAGATGACACTTGCTCCGAATACCACTATTTGACCGCAGCGAGGTCGCTTACCTATCGATATGAGAAAATATTAGAAGTTGTTACAGGCTCATTGGTGTAGTGGTCAGCATGCCTGCCTCTCCTCCGTCGGTCGTGGGTTGATTCCCACCGCTGACAGGTATTTAGGTGATGAGCTTTTAAGTATTTGTTGGACGTGTCTGGCTGTTTTATTTATATAAGTATGTATTTAAATAAAAATAAAAATTAAGTAAATAGGTATATCTCGTTGTCTGATTTCTATATCACAAGTGCTTTAGCTACTTAACATAGGATGAAGGCAATGTTGCAATTTTGTAACTTTCTAAATTGTTACACGGAATGTTCAGCTTCCGACAGCAAGTAGGTACGTAAATAAGGTATGTTTCCTCTTAAAGATCAAATTGCCAAAACTAGTCTTGATGATTTCTACCTAAAAGGTAAACTACAGAGATACTTAGTAGATAAACTACATTTAGAATTTTCAGAAAAAACTGTTCTTATCTAATATAATAAATAAACAAAAATTCAAATGGACCCTTTTTATATACTGACTGTGCGTAAAAGGACCCCGAGCATTGGTCTTAGAAATGTTGTTGAACTCGTCAATATGAATAACTTTTACTATGGCGACAGTGTGGGGTAATGATTTTTTTTTTAAAATCCCCATACAAAATGTCATCTCCCGAGGAAAAATATTGTCTATTTTGTATGTAGAAGAAATTGTTTTTCTTGCATTGTTTTATAGTAAAATTTCTTCATATTGACGAGCCCAACAACGTTTCTAAGACCATTGCTCGGGGTCCTTTCGCAAGCAGTACCTATATAAAAAAGAAAATTTGTTTTTTTTATTATTGCTGTTAACATGGTTTTGGGAATCATAAAAACAGTTCTAAGTAGGTAGGACTTTCCCAAACTGCTCGATTTGAAGTACTTATTACACTCTTAAAACATTCTTCATGTGCGTGCGTCTGTTAGTTATTATGGTTGTAATAAATATGTATATACGACTTTACCAATAAACGCGGTTTATCTATTCCGACATTATACCAAGCTCAGCTTAAATTGTCAGTTGTATGTCCAATACGGAGTAACCAGTTTCAGTAGACCTGTAATAACTTTGGTATAATTTACAACGCATTTATTGGTAAGGAACTTGAGTATTGAGTTTACCTCTTCCTTAACCCTTAATTGGGTAACAGAAGTGAATTTTAATCAATTTTGACTCCAAATTAAATGATTAGTATCGGTCGAACACACTGTGCAGTTCCTTGTCTTATAAGGCGCTGCCGATACTAGACGCACTAGACACCATTGTGTGCTAATGACTTGGATACTTGCGGCGAGAGGCGAGAGGCAGGTGCCATAAATAATGTAGTTAAGTACAGATCGTCGATACTTAGTCATACTGCAAGGTAACTGCATCACTAGTAATATCATTAGATAACTAAGCAAATTACGTACCTACTCAGATACAGTCAAACAATTTGGTTCATGACCCATTTCGGAGATATTTTCTTTAAAGATGTCAAAACAATTAAGAGTTTCTTCTGTAGTACATAGGATCGATCTTATCATGAATCAATTGGCTCGGCCGTAGGTACATAAACATGTTTCACTAATAAAAATGTTAAACCGAGATTACGGCAAACTTAGTCTCTAACATTTTCTGACATTCGGGAAGGTGTGGAAAAGAAAAAACAGTTTATAACTACCTAGGTTTTTTTAATTCGCACAAAATATGAATAAAGTTTGCTATTTAGTTTCTGCCGTGTTTATGACAGTTATACCTATGATTTTAACCATACCTTACGTGTAACTATATCATTTACTACCAGTACCAAAACCACTATTGAATGTAATTAGTGTAGAAATTTATACATCTCTAGTTAACTTTCCTATAATCCCGAATTCTCACGAAAACACACCCGGTATGTTTACTCTGTACTAGATAACCTCATTCCTCGAGCGTTACCATTATTACGTGTCGTCTGCGTCGCGTGTCGGCAGCCGGCGGCCGCGGAGAAGCGAGCCACTCGCGGTAACGACATCCTATTTACCTTCGCCATTAGCTTGCTCAAGTCGGAGCCAACCGAAGACCGACGCCCGTATTCTGAAACGTGAACCAAGTATCTTGGACGCTTTGTCTGACTCTAATGTCAAATGTCTAAAAGAGACAAATACACCTTATACTTATGTATTACATAAACATTAATTTTTCTTTCAGAATATGGGCCCGTTTACTGCCTACTCTGTCCAGTTGTCCACTGCGGCCACTTGCAAAGAATTGATACGTCCTATTGCTAATGGTTGTTTACCTACTTCAATTTACTCAAACAGCTCAGAATGTCTACCTACGTTTGTACGTAAATGCCTGTTAAGGTGGACCCCAAGGTTGAATTAGTTAAATAGATTAACTGGATAGCCTGTTTAGGTAGATGAAGTTTGTCACACTACGCGTCGCCATAAGATTAATATCTGGTTTTTAGCCAGTCTATTCTGGACAGTTCAAAAGAAGTCTTACTGTGATTAAATTGCTACTTAACGAGAAGAAAGATCTAATCGTTTCGTCTAATTCAGTCTTCTAACTTACAAGAAACATGTAAGCAATATCCATTCCAGGACAAAATTATTACGGCGTACTGCCAAACAGGCATGCTTAGCTTTTTTACATCTAGAAATCAGTTAATGATACCCAAGCCAGGCAGGGATATGACTGGGTTATAGGCATACTAACTAGCTACAAACCTGTATAATGTAGGCAACAGTAACACAGTACATTGAACAATAATTCAATCAAAAACGCTCTTATAAACACCGCAGACAATGCATTACTAATTTCTTACCACAAAATGGCTTTCCCTCCGATCTGTCTTACTTTCCAGAACACCCTACGTATTGTAGAATGCCCAACAGCAGTGGCAATGCGAATGTAGCAACAGGAATACATCCAAACTCCTCAGTCTGTTATCGGCGGAGTGATCGCGGCGCCCGCATGGCTCGAGGCTGCTAATTGAACTTGCGTGATGGGAGGTACTCGTGTCTACGTAAAGGGCTAAGAGGACACTCAACTGTGCGCCAATTCCCACTAGTACATAATGTAGGCACAATCAAGGAATAATTCGGCGATGTTTGAAATTGCCGGGTTATCAATTTTTCATCTATCCAGTTTCAAAGTCTACAGAGTTATGAAAGTCTCAAAGTCTACGGAGATTAGTTTCGCTCAGCAAGTCCTTGCCTTGACGACTTTACTCCTAGTATTTCCAAAAATAACCTACTGTCAAATTGATAAAACTCTTCCTAGTTTGCACCTTATTTTGTTATTTCAATATTTTGCATACAGCTGCCATAAACACGTGTTGTACTTCCTGCAGTATTGCAAATACCTATCAGAATGCCCAACAAAAAAACTAAGTAAGTAACTGTCACGACTTCCTCACTATAACCGACCACCCTCGCGTCCGGCTCTTCACGAAGGGATCCTTAAGGCAGGTGCTCTGTTCAGTATTTAGGTCATCCCGCGTGACTCACTCACTTATAGGCGATGGTCGCGTGTCACGTGACACACGTGACTCACCTTATATGGTCACTATAAAGCGAATGGCGTTTTACGTCTACTTTTCATATGCGTGTTGGAAAGTCCATGTTGTGGTTTCGTGAATTTTGCCACGCACTACTGCCTACTTGGTCCATAACGAAAAAAAAGGAATTTTGTACTTCCTTGGATTGATGGACACACTTTTGATATTTGATAGACAAAAAGTGCCCCGACATGAGATCAGCATTCGGCTTACATTCGTCCACTCAACTCGCGACCACGACACATGTAGCTGGGTCGAAACCCCGAGCAAACATCGAAGGTAAGCTGTCACGAAAAGCTTGAAAATATCAACCTTTGTTCAATCGAGCAATTTGACGTTTAGCTCGATTAGATTCTGTTGAAACAACTGTCAAAAATTTTAGCGTCGATTGAGATTGTGTTTTGGTTCGTTTGTTTACGAGAATACGCTTTGACGATTCAGAGCTGTTTGACGTACGATTGAAATTCGATAGTAACACGAGAATACGAAAACGGGCATTTGGACTAAGTATTAACTATTTTGGCGTCGACGACAATACGAGAATTTCACTACTGATCTTAATAGGTTAATATTTGCGCTATAATATCCGTTTTAAACTTTAAATAAAAAGTGTCCTGTTGGAAAGTTGTTGTTGCTTCTATTAACTACAAATAATAGGCATTCCTACTACAAATTATCACAAAAGCAAAAGTATGATGTATAACAACATACTTACCTATGTCTCGATTAAAACAGTCCGTACAAGTGGCATTATGTAAGTTCCCTGAGAGTGGGGATCAACAAGAAGGTAAGCCGTGCTGCCGTGGGACTCGTGGGAGCGCCTCAATGGCCCACAAGTGGTGACAAAATAACAATGAGGATTTTTTTATGGCGCACGCACTTCGTACAACACACATACTTGATTATGAAATGTGAGCTACTTATTAAGTCGTTTGGTTTGTGATTTGATTGATAAAATAAAGGAGGAAAAGTTAAGTTTGATTTATTGAAGTAAGTAATTACAAAATTAGGTCGGTAATTAATAAAAACTAAGCTATACAAACAAAAATATAGCAATTTTCGAACAAAAATATTTTGACAGTTAGACACACCTATCCAGAACTTCGTAATAATATTATCATCTATTCTTCCAGCTCTGCTTTATAACATTATACTTATATGTATTTATCATTTTATGGTTAGGCAAAGAGCTTTGGAGCAACCCTAAGCGTAATTTATGTCAAGTATCTAGATATTAAGCCTTTAGACGAAACGTATCCACTATCAGTTCCAAATCATTTCAGATCTTTCTTTTAAATGACTCCAACAATTGTCTGCTCGGTGGAGGACCGAGACGAGTCACGGCCTTGGGTATTCGTATCGCGTCCGGCCACCTGGGTACCTATGTTTCCTTTACACATACGACGGATATGCAATTCTAGTTCGTAACATTATTGCAACAAGAGCTATAACTTGGGAGGCTGATATAAGAGACGGACAGTTGAAGTTAATCAGTTAGGTTTCAAAAGCGATTTTTTTTAACTGTTTTATTAAGAGTTGAGGATCAGGATATATTGCTTGGAGTGAAGGCTGGTGGTGGAAAGGAATAGCGCTGGATGTCGAGACACAAGACAGGACTTTGTCATGCTAATGTGCTAGCGTCGCTGGTTCAGTACAAATAGATAGAAGTAAGGTCAAAAGTGTGGCAGCTGTAATAATTGCTACGTTTGTTTCATTTTATGAAAAAATGTTGCAATGAACTGAATTAAGTAGGTATGCAATCTATAAAAAATAATTGATGTTCGTTAGTCTCGCTAAAACTCGACAACGACTGGACAGATTTGGTTAATTTTGATCTTGAATCACACGTGGAACGCCAGGGAAAGTTTAAAAGGTGTATTTGTTCCAATAAAAAAAGCGACCTCCTTCCTGTGGCAGAACAAATGTTTGCCGAAACACCTAGTTATGTATTTATATACCTATTCTAGATAGGTACCCATATTATTATGTCACATGAATCGGCTCTCCAGGCAGTGGTTGGATGGTTTGTTGGATGTTTTGTATGACTCAGAAGAGGCAGCTGAATATGAACTTATCGCCTACAGTGTAGACAGCGTCAACTGGCCCACGCCACTCCCTTCACTCCACTCCGCCGAGTCTCCCGAGCATGACTGTCGACGCGCCCATTTCCATTATACATAAGTTATGCGTTAAATAGAACTCTTATACCTTTCCCTAAGGACCGATGACGTCACGTCCTCAACACAAGAATGTATTTGACTTACCTCGGCATAGTGCCTAGTTGTGAGACTATCGTGTACTGTATCTGCAGATAATCGACTATTTGTTCACAATAACAAAGTTGTGTGCTTTACGTAAAGTTGTTTACCGACGGCCAAGGCCCAGCCCAGAGTGAACTCGATTCGCGTAAAAATACCTATAAGTTACACACCTATTCTTTGAATCTTAAAGTTTCTGATCTATTACGGCAAACAATTATTGCTTTAAACCGGAAAGTTTCTTATCTTGTTATTTCCTAAATCATCCTGCTGCTGCAGCTGTAGACCATGCTCATGGTCCCCTGTCCAACTAAGTCGGGTCATCTCGCAGCTCGCTCGCTACGATCCGAAGGAAAAATAATATTAACTGCTAAGTATAATCTGCCCCGGCAAACATTTCTTTTGCCGTAGGCAGATTTGTACCTCGTGTTTTGGAAGAAGAACATCTTTTAAACCTTCCTTGTACTTCCACGAATGATTCAAGAGTTTTGGCGAGACTAACGAATTAGTATAGTAATTCATTTTTATATAATAGAGATTTCGAATGATGGATACGTGATTTTCTACTTAAAGATAATAGTTTTCCATATGGAGCGCTAGATCTTTTCGTTGTCGCGCTGTTGTGTCGGTAATAATATAATTCCTAACGTTTCGTTATTATCAACAATAGGCAGAATTTTTGAGCGAATGTATTATTGGTAGGAACCTTAACATGTCTCCCGCTCCGTGTTTGCGCAGCCGACGCAAACAAGCGTTATCAGTCAACTCAGTCTTCCTATCATCAACTCCGTTACTACCTACATACATATAATACTTATATCTTACCTACATGGGTTGGTACTTAATAAATCTCTCTACAAAAGCTTTTTTTTTTAATCACTACGAACAAGCGTTTGATTACCATCCTGCCTTATGTTAAGCAGCGATGTGGTCTACGATGGAGCACACTTGACACAACCCTAGCAAAAATAAACTATAATACCTCATCATTAGCCACATGACGTCCACTGCTGGACAAGGGCCTCCCCCAATAATTTCCATGATTGTTTGAGGGGAAAATGCCAATAATCGCCACGCTTGGCAGGCGGGTTGGCGATCGCAGTGGTGTTGTGGTTTAACTCACAGAGAGCGCTGCTGCCCGTTCTCTGGAGTTCCCTCGGTCGCTTCTTACGATCGTATGTATTCTATTCACCCTTCACAAGACTATAATACCTAATAGAGGCTAGTTATTAACTCAAAATAGTTGCCTAATGATTGATGCTCTCTACGCTTAAAATTCGACAAACGAAAAAGAGTTGAATTGAATTATTAAATGAATAATCTCTTATAGGTACTTATATGAATTTTTAACTATTGGTATTCTCATCAAACACTTCATCGTCCTGAAAAAAAATATCTCTTACGTTGCTTAGCGTATTAAAACGAGTGCGAAAATATGCACAAATTTGCATAGGCTAATAATATGCTTGGCACATGAACTTTACATAACAATGCGAGTTCTGTGCTAGGCTTGCCGCCTGCGCGTGCGCGTGCGCCGGCCGGCTACAACCGCCGTATTGTGGCACTGGCAACCTGAGCCGTTTGCTGCCACACCGCCTAGTGCCTTCGAGATCCAAACACATATTTTTTTTTATCACTATGAACAACCTGTTGACCACCATCCTGCCTGATGTTAAACAACGATGTCGTCTACGATGGAGCACACTTGTTCATGAGGTACCTAATCATCTCAGTAACTTGAAGACCTCCAGACTGTTCTGCGCATTAAACCTTTTAGCCCGAAATAGCGGACCTTAGCCATCAAAATTACCAAAGGATTGTATGTACTAAGGATTCTATGTGATATTTCACAAAAGAGACATGTACTGCACAACACAAAATATCCGTCAAGCGAAAATCCTTTAATAAATTGATTCATTGGTAGGAAATTTTATTTTTTTACGGAAAAAGATAGTTTTAAGATAAAATATAGTCTGACACAAATAATCAATCTAGAAACTTGTGTATGTAAACCCACTTATGGATTTGTGTTTGACCTTATTTCTCTAAGTCTGATTTTTTCCTTAGCAGCGCAGCGCTAGTTCCAGCTAGTGCCCTTTTTATTTTAGTAACAGGATGTGTCAACAAAACCGAAAAACCATTTTCTCTGACCCTAATTGATCCATCCATCTTACTCCCGATGGAAAACACATTCGCTTAAAATGTTGGTCGGCCTTTCTAATACAAAAAATATAAATATTTTTCATCAGATGTTGAGTTCAATGTAGATCAGTGGTGAACTATTCCCAAGACAGTTATCACGTCATAAATTGTGCGAATAGTGTATCGAAGGCCGCCGCTGTGTGTGGAAGAGAGCTGTCAAAATTGAATGCTCATTTTACGATTATTCGTATGACTTCTTTATAGTGAAGTACAGTTACATTCAGAAAAAGGATGGTGATGGATAGGATGATGGTCAAACGCTTGTTCATAGAGATTAAAAAAAAATTAAAATAGTTTCTGCAGGACAATTTCATCATCAGCCACATAACGTCCACTGCTGGACGAGGGCCTCCCCCAATGATTTCCGTCATTTTGGATGAAATGCCCATAATCGCCACGCTTGGCAGCCGCGTTGGCGATCGCAGTGTGTGTTGTGTGTTGAGGTTTAACTCACAGATAGCGCTGCTGCCCGTCCTCTGGAGAGTTCCCTTGGTCGTCTCTTACAACCTCCAAGAAGGGAAATGTTGGGCTGGGATGTTGACACATGTATTCTACTCGCTGTCACCACACTGCTATTAACGGCAGCTTATTTGACGGGCGCGATGGTGTAGTGGTCAGCATGTCTGCCTCTATACCGTAAGGTCGTAGGTTCGATTATTATTGTTGCATTGTTAAATTGATGTATAATTTTAATCTATGGACATGTAATGCTGTAAGTTAGTCGTGTCGTTTCATCATTAAGAATATTTTAGGTGTCTAATGAATTGATCATCAGTTTGCCGACCACGTGATTGACGAGCATTATACCTAGTTTGTATCTAGGCTATACATAGTACATTACGTCTAAAGGCAATATATTTTGCATCATGCACTCTCTGATTTTGCTTCCCAAATCCTTGATTAGAACTTTCAGTAAACATATCTTCTCAAACATTCTCATTCACATGTCACAAACTTTCACATTTAAATTGTTTTGGTAGTTGACGGTACTTAACTAGGTTGACGCACCTATATACTTACATACTACGAGCATCTCTGTGTTGATATTTATTACAAAACTAAAGTGCTTCTTAAAATACCACAAGAGTAATACATCAAACGTCTCGAGATAGCGCGTAACACTACACGGTATTTCGGAATAACGCCACTTGTTCCTTCTGGTTCTTGAAAGAATATACTCGTGTAAAAGTGCTACTATTCGTAAGTATTACGCTTCGTGCGTATGTTGAAGATTTTTAAGGAAAATAATAAACTCTACATCATAATAGTTATTAACATGCACATATGGACTGTTATGCGGGAAGCGATGAGATGCAAATGGCTTCTTTAATTCTTATTTTCAAAATTAATTTTTCACTAAAATTATTGAGTTAATGTTTTGGAATTTGTGTAATAATGTGCTGGTGATGAAAAATAATGTAATGAGAGTGAGAAGTAAAAGAGATGACTCCTATTTGATCAATTTGTAATTCCCGTGTAATTTTCCAAGCAGCATTGAAATGTGATGGTCCACCCTCACGTTTTAATGAGTTTTTGACACGACTTTGACTATTGACGACTTTATCGACTGACTCTGAGAACGAAACCAACTTGAACACGAAGAGTTATTACTTTGTTTGGTGGCAGAATTGTCGGCTTTAAAGCTGAACATAATATCCAAGTATATAAAAAAACATGCACATAAAACATTACTATGTTGCATCGGAATGGCGATTTAATGCATGAAACTTTGTATCAGGTAGTTTAGTTAGGTTAGGTTATACGATTAATAAAATTGTGATTAAGGACTACCCGATTATAAACAGGGAGGTCAAATTATCTACTCTATAAATATGGTAAATCACTGCTACTATGATTAATACCGGTGATTGTATATAGTCCCCTCAGCAACCTCTACTTTATAGATTTCCTTGTATTATCAACCTTGGTTGGAATTACCTTCGTCATTCATCAGAAATTAACTAGCGTGGATTCTGCACGAGATGACAGAATAATTGTTCAAAATGTTTAGGACGTAGATACCGCATCGCTGCTTAACATCAGGTGCAGTATGGTGGTCAAACTGTGTAATAAAAAATAAGATATCCTGCACTTGAACGCGGATATGGTTACGAATTACTAATGAATATCGGTACAAAACTGGTAAGCATTGTACCTACACAAGTTATTAAAGTTATGTGGTTCAGTAATTACCACCGCCTCGGCGCCGGCTAACACAGGTCCGAGCCAGCGCCCAGCGCACGCCGCCGCTCAGTCACGGGGTTGCATGGGAAACTGAGTATGTAACCTGCATACCTAATTTATCGCTGAACTTATGAACATAGCTTAGGTATTTTCTTTTTTAATACGATTGCATTACCATATTGTTATAAAAACGGTTTACACTACTAACATGTTAATTGAAATTATAGGAAATGAAACCAGGCGTTATTTTAACCTAGTGTTGTAGTGAGTCGGTCGTATAATAAATATTGTACAACAACACACACATTGCCTTCATCCCATGTTAAGTAGCTAATGCACTTCTGTTATGGAATTCAGACAACGAAATATACTTAATTAAATACATTATTTTTCTTCTTTTAAAAACATACTTATATAAATAAAACACCCAGACAAGTACTTAAAAGCTCATCACCTAAGTAACTGTCAGCGCAGCGGTGGGAATCGAACCCACGACCCAACGGAATAGAGGCAGAAATGCTGACCACTAAACCAACGGGCCCGTAATATCCTTTAAAAGCATGTAGGAGTTCACAAAGCTTACGGTATGTGGATTTCTTCGCGATGATTTCCTTCGCCGTAAGACCTACATACTTCTATAATGCGTTGAGTGCAACAATCTGTATTATCTGGCGCTCTCCCAGCGCCGGGGTTCGTCGCTCCGCGGTCCGCACGTGCCGGGACTGCCGAGCTGCTGGTACCAAGATGGCTACTACATCACAATCTAGCACTTCGTCTATGCACCTAGTTCATTGAAAATTCAAGACAGTTCTATTGGTAGGCTGGTGGGAAAAGAACACGAGAATGTGGTATCACATAGTTATCATTTGTTCTCTTTCTTTCTTCTCAGGACAGATAGAGAGGTTGTGGAAATCCCGAACTCCGATAGTGTCAAATACGTTGGGAATCAATCAAAAGTTACGGTTTTTAGTATCCATTGCACAGATAGTTACTTACATATTCCATCCATAGAAATTCCAGCAATAACAGATTGTCGATAATGCCGGACACTCGATGCCCAGGAATGCAGTCGCATGCAAGCGTCGGCCCTGTCTTGCAGTTACTATCTAGCGAATTCAATTCTTTAATTTAGCTTCCCCTTTCGTATATTTCAGTAACCTTTCTTCAAGTAGTGAAATATAATAATATACTTTTCTAGATGTAATACTGGTTTGGCGAAAGCTCACTTCTTTTGCCATTTTGCTTTTGACTTCATACAAATATAGTTGTGATAAAATGTAAAGTAAACGAATATGTACATGTCAGAAGGCGTGGTGGTGCGGTGCGCCCGAGCGATGGGATGAGGGCGCCAGGCGCGTGGCTGGTGGCGGCGCTGTGGCTGCCCGCGGCCGCCCTCGCTGACATCGTCTTCCACGTCGTGCCCGAGGTCACGGTAAGTCCACCACATGCTCTACCATCCTAAGGTTGCAGATTGTATGAATTACACGTTAAGTTTTACTTTTTACTTGTCACAATTATGTCAATGCCAATTACATTTTTAAATGGCTCTTAAGTGAGGCCACAACAACACCAGTGGCGGGCCGTGAAATTTTCATCAGGGTAAGCTGTCTCCTATGAGTAGGTACATACGACACTAAAATAACATTAAGTAGGTAGAACTGAACAGATCGTTGTGGAATGTGGATGTCTTCCTCTTCCCAAAGCACTACATAATAACCTTATTCTGCCTAACTAAGTAAATACACTAAAAAACAAGAAACTACCTCATAATACCTTGTGTTTGCTCCAAGTTCAAATAAAAACAATCCCGGCGAAATTCGTCCGCGACTCTGCACTTTTCACTCATATTTAGTTCAGAGAATCGACCCACATTTGTAAACAAACACTTTTACACACATCACTTTCACACCTTAGTCTCCATTTTTGTCTAATTTAATTATTCTATTAAAAAAGGCGCGAATACATAACCTAAAACAATGCATACTCCAATATAAATAAACAATACTTGCAATATGTCAACATGGCCGGCATCTCTCTCGCTCGCTCACACATCACTCATTCTCTGTCGCACATATTTACGCACTGTCATAGCATTCTAGCCCTTATTATTCCAATAATGTATGAAAAATCGCGGAAGAAGCTGCGCTTACGCTGTGGCGTAAATTTCTCCATATTTTTCATAGTAACGCTCCGCGCTAATAGACCGAGGTGAAAGGGATGTATACAGAGAAAGAGAAAAAATAGGAAGCTTGAGGTCTAGCAGCTTCCCCGGGCTAGACGATGCAACGAAGCGGCAACGTCCCATGAATTTGTTTTCGTTGATGCGCTAAATACTATGTTTTGATTGGTTGAGGCGAAATTTGTGTTACCTATCGATGGAACGATGAGGCAACATTGCACGAATTTGTTTTCGTTGACACGCGGAAGAATAGATTAATGAAAGATTAGTGTTTTGATTGGTCTAGAGCGAATTTGTGTTTTCGATACACATTTTAAATAACCGAAAGTCTGTTATAGATAAATTGCCTAATTTACAGTACCTACGTGACGACTAAATGTGTTATAGATACCTAACTACGCTAATTGTTTTAGTCAATTTGCCAGGGTATGCAGAGCTTATTTGCTTCTATGGACGTACCGCCCCTGAACAACACTACCTGATGTTTTTAAGCGACTTCAGAATAGGAGTCTTTCTCAATTCGACATATATTATGCTTTTTATGTCTGTTCGCGGATATCTAAGTTATTTATGAGCCGATTTTTGTGTTGGACGGAAGATATTCCCATGATAAGGGAATGATGATAGGAAACCCGACGAATCGAGGGGAACTTAAAAAAAAAAGTATGGGAGGGCTAGTGCTTGTTGAAGTCCGGTTTTTTTTTTTCATTAAGGGCCTATTTCTCTTTTTGACGTCATCATCGCTGCATACAAAATCGCTTTCCTATACGTATTATCACACACACATAGACAGGTATACAAAATGTCTGTTTTGATATTAAAAGTAATTTTCGGAACATTGGTGTACATGTCAAATGAAAAGTGTTTCGTTCAAATTTCTTTCAATATTAGTTCAGGTAATACACAAATATTGGTCTAGGAATATTTCAAACATAATGATCTAAAATCATACTAACTTTTTGTTAAGACCTATACATTAAAATATACCTCATTTAATATACGATTTAATCTGATAATAATCTTTAGGTTAAAATTAAACTAAAAAAAAACTTAGAAGAAGAAGAAAAACTTCAAACATGACTTTATTTTTTAAAACATCACAACCCAGAGCGTGTCTATTCTCAGCAAAAAGGAGCCCATTTCATCTGGCTCCCACTTTCCAGGATGTACCCCTGCCTACAGCCAATCGGCTGGAGCTTTTAGGGATGATATTAACCCCCAACCTCAACTTTAGCTCCTATATTGAGGCTACGGCCCAACGCGCAGCCAAGAAGCTGGGCATCCTCTCGAAGGTGCGACGGTATTTCACACCAGAAAAGTTGCTCACATTGTATCAAGCACAAATTCGATCGTGTATGGAATACTGCTTTCATCTTTGGGATGGATCAGCAAAATACGAGCTTGAGGCTCTGGAGGCAATAGAGAGGCGTGCTAGAAGACTCATAGGTGACGACAGGTTGTTTGATGCCCGACTACAAAGCCTAGAACGTCCCCGCAAGGTTATGTGCCTATATGTCTTCTATCGGATGCATTTTGGAGAGTGTACTACGGAGTTGCATAACGTTTTTGCACGCGTTTTTACAATAGGACAACCAGGAGAACGGCAAAACGTCATCCATACCAGGTCCCATTATTTACGCGAACCAAACGGTTTGCGTCCACTTTTATAGTGCGAACCGCCAGGATGTTTCCTGCGCAGTACAGTCTGAAGGTCTTCAAGTCGCGGATGAATAGGTACCTTATGAACAAGTGAGCTCTATTGTCGACCACATAGCTGCTTTACATCAGGTAGAAATAGTGGTCAAATGATTGTTCATTGCGTTTAAAAATAACCTGAAGAAAACATTTACAAAAGAAAAATCTGTGGAATGGCACCTAAGTCATTCCTGAGTCCTGACACATCTGCAACGGTTCTGGACACTCAAAACAAGGGTGCCAATTTTCTGTCTTGGAATACTGTCCCCAGTCTTTATGATGAAGATGCAAGAAAAGCTGGTTTTAATGCACAATATCTTCAGGGAAATTCTGGAGAGCTCTTTTCTGAAGCATATCCTAGGCATGCTCCATTGAATCAGGGTAAATCAGGGGATTGAGTAGGCCAGTCTAAAGGTTAAATATCGTACTAATGTGATACTGTTGTACAACAGTATCCATATGTATAGTATATGTCTAATTTCTAACGATACGCGCCGTACGTGAACTGGCATTGTCGTGCATTAGCTGGAAATTTGCCGTCTGTGGGACAAGATTACAGGCTCACCTCGGCTCGCGCACCTCATCGCGGTATTTTAGAGCAGTCATATTGCCTTGTATCCAAACGAGGTCCATTCTATCATCAAGACAGACGAATTCCTGCCCAAACCATAATTGTGCCACCTTGATATGAATAAACTTGTTGTGGGTGCTGGAGTTTTAATCATGTCCACTGCTCTTAACATTCGTTCTTGGTCAAGTGTCTACGTGACATGATTAAATGAACACCGGAGATCCGTTTGACAAAGATTTATAGAAGTTTATGGAGTTTTAATCAAGTTATAAGTTTTGGCTTAGTTTTTCTTCTTCTTCTACTAAGTATTTAGAGCGTCTGTAGTCCAATTGGTCGGATACTTGACGTGTGATCGGGAGGTCGCGGGTTCGAGTCCGGCTACTGTACGTATACCAATGGGACTCTTTTTCAGACCCTATGTACGAGACGCAACGCAACGCTCATACGGTGAAGGACAACATCGTGATGAAACCCGCGCACCACAAGGTGTGTGAACCCTACAACGGCGATGGGCTCACCCCCGTCACGTTGGGTTAAATACGCTTGGGGAACCGTGGGCATTTGCTTTAGCAAGTGCCTCTGCCTACCCCGCTTTGGGATTAAAAGGCGTGAAGTGTGTGTGTGTGTGTGTTCTAGTAAGTTTTTTTTAAACTTCATCCAAAAGATTATTGTCAGATTAGATAGTCTATTTATTAAATGAGGTTTATTTTAATGTATAGGTGTCTTAACACAAAGTTAATATAATTTTAGATATTTAGGTTTGATTGAAATATCCCATCTATATATAGACCATGTTCGTGTGTGTATGTACCTGTTATCTACTTGCGTGAAATCGACATCAAATTTAGCTTAAAAAATCGAAACGCCCGTGGGTAAATGCCATTTTATAGGCAATTTGCTGCTAGAACTGGTAACATCAAGAAGATGTACAGGTGCAGCAGATGTCCAGCCGGGATGAACTGGAAGGAGCCTAGGAGTTTCAGGTCGTTGTTGGGGTTACATTTGGTAGGACACACTACTAAGAGCATCGGTAATAGGTGATAGGCGGCTATATGGCCCAATAATCCCTTTGGTACCCTACATCATTATTATCACGAACTGGACGATCACGAGGCTGACAGGATATCCCTACCTCCCTACATAAATAAATGTTAATTAAATTGTTCGTAATGTTTATTAACTTACAATTAAACAATTCACAAGCATTATTTAAAGGATTTATTTTCTTGTCTTTCTTCCAGTTGACTAATATTATTGGTCCGCTTTCTGCATAGAGTTAAACAAGTAGCCAGCTTAACAACTTAAAACACTTATCGACTTCAGGTATATCTTGCAACACTGTTTTCTATATTGATTAAATTTTCGTTTTCGACTCTGAAAAAAAACGGGTTATGTTAGTTACTGTATGTCACTTTACACTACAAAAACCGAAAATGAAATTGAACACGATTGTACTCCCATGCCTCATACTAAATGAGATAATACTATGCTACCAACGTGAAAATATACCCGATTTTGAGGGTGACGCTTTATTGTCATATCAATTTTATTTGATATGGTTATATGTTTGTTTACAGATTTCTTTGGATTCTTTTTTTTATCATCTATACAAGAAAACGACCATGACTCGTACAGAATATAATACTGTCATCAATTCCTGACAAAGAATAGTGTATGAAATATAGGTACTTACTCAGAAATATATCCAAAAAGTACACTGCACACATGCAAATTATTTAGAGAAAAATTGGGCGTGACCGTGCTTCTAGGACGGCATCCAGCCGCGGACTGACGGGGTTGAAGTTGTTAACGCGATGGCACAACAACATTTTTGTATGAGATTTTTTGTCAGTTGAATTATTTTACAAAATTATGGATTTTTCTGACTACATTTTGAAAAAGCGCTTCTATTTGAATTTAGTAGAAGTATTGTACGATCCGGTCCACATACTCCGTAGCTCAGGGAATAGCCGTAGACCTCTGTGTTAGGCTCCGCGTTTGACCTTTTTTTGGTCAAAATCGTCAAACAGGGTTCAGCATTTTCGTATTTTCGGATGAATTATGAATGGTTTTTAAAAAAAGCTCTCTATTTGAATCGAGATGAAGAAATGCTCTATCTAATGTATATCACTATTTATCGCATACGTGTACACAGCAGCCTGTGTCAGGCCTGAAAAATAGGTAAATTCGCGAATTCCCCCTTA
>SJJU01014546.1:0-20466 GCA_012932125.1 Conopomorpha cramerella
ATAAGTAATGTATAAGCTGTAAAAGATACCTAACTGTACATTTTTTGTGTCTAATAGTTGACTCCATTCTAGGTAGTCGTTTTTTTTTTAACGGAGACATCGTTCCTTTCATGAGCAATATATCGCTGTGATGAAATCCTCCTCATTTTCCTTGTTAGACCTTGTGATACAAAAGGGAGCTGACCACTTCTTGTACAGAAGCTTTCCTCTGCGTTTCACGCTAGTGGTTCTCGAGTCGGACGGCCGTAGCCCCGGTAATGGCCATACAAACCATATAAAATAAATAACAGCCCTGGTCCCTTGGTTCTCCTGCGTTCGGTAACGGGGATAAAAGCTAGGCACAGTCTGATAAGGTAGTTTGGGTGCTCGTACGAAGCACCAAACTAGGTACTACAACGAAATAACCCATCCATTAGGTGTTTGCGTCCACTGAGGCTTAACTTCAATTATCAGTTCAGATCACCGACGACAGCTTAGCTACGAGCTCTATTATTTTAACCAGTTATGGTGACCAATTATCTATTTTACCTTTAATATATCTAGGCAACTAATTCGATTTGTTCACCGAGCGAGACTCTGTGCCCGCCTCGGGCGAGAGAGTTGATTATATTCCGGAAATCGGTCCATTAAAACACTGAAAGGTTTATCGATTTCTCGGTAAACACAATTTACGAGTCGCTATTCCTGGTTCTATTTTTATTACATTTATTGATAATAGTTCTGTACGTAAGAGATAATGCCTAGTTTTGTTTCAATGTTTATAAATTATATAATAATTATGAAATACTATGTAACATTATAACTTCTTAGGTACAGTAAATAAATGAACATTTAATTAGGAAGGTCGTGGTAGTAACGGCGGAACTAAAATTGTTTACTCTAACTTCTGATATAGTACATGAAATAGCGTAATTACTATTATCCGCGCATTTTGGTCATGTAGTTTTGAAGAAATCTCAATAAGTTCAGTTGAAACGACAGTGATTTACGGATGGTAGTCTATGTCAAAGGTACTGCTTTTAGGATGGCGGTGGTCGCTTATTTAACATAGGATTTGAAAAATAAACATGTACCATATAATTTGACCCTGATTGGTACACGCCTAGTGTAGAGCCTGGCATACACTAACTCAGCGCCAGCCGCTCCTGCGCTCAACATTTATTATTAATATTATTTGCTTATCTTTACCCCAGGCTTCCCAACAATCTGCCCAAGAACCGCTACACGGATGTCCTCTGTTTCGACCACTCGCGTGTCGTGCTGTCGCGCTCGGACCCCGACGATCCCACGTCGGACTACATCAATGCAAACTTCGTTGACGGCTACAAAACCAAGAACGCCTACATTTGTACGCAGGGTGAGTTTGAACTTTTTACTTCACTCCAGTGGCGGTGGACTCCATAAAGTCTCATGGCATATCGTCCTGCAATCTGCAACGGCCCTAGTATAATGTCCAATTGAGTCCTCCAATTTATGTGTTCTGGGCCACCCCTATCGCAGTCCCTCTCCTGTCGGTTGACACTCGAAGGCATGGTCCTCCGAGTATTTAATGGAATTGTCACAACTGGGTTACAATGGGGCTGTAAAATCTTTCTACTTTTCTGATTGCTGCCTTTTACAAAATTGGAACGGAGCTTTTAAAATTTCTATGTTATATATAGCCCTATAAAATCTTAGATAAAAGTTATCGACAATAGTCTTAGGAGGAAACTTTAACATAATATATCTCGCAACTCCAGGCCCCCTACCAAAGACGTTCGCGGACTTCTGGCGCATGGTGTGGGAGCAGGGCTGCGTGGTGATCGTCATGACCACCCGGATAGCGGAGCGCGGACGCACCAAGTGCGGCCAGTACTGGCCACCAGTCGCCGGCACATCCGCCGTTTATGGAGACTTCAAGGTGGAAGCTGAGAGTGTCACCGGCGGTGGTGACGTCACGGCTACCGTGTTGAAGCTCACGCAGGTTTCGGTGAGTTGGTTTGAGTTTTGGTTTGGTCAGAGGTGTTATGTAAAGTGGTCAATTGATAATGCTTTAGAATGCCGTTTGCAATGGGTGCCGGAAATAGATACAAGGATTTCAGTTAGTCGACTAGTGGCTACGGGCGGGAACAAACACCTGGAGGCATCTGTTCTCGTTGCCGTCGTAGTGCTTTAGTGATGAGCTGAGGCATTTGTTGTGTGTCTTATGTTTTCTTAAACAGGAGAGCCTGTCTTTGAGGTGTTCAGGAACGACGAAGGACAGTGGGAGTGATATTTTTTGTTCCAAGGAAATTAGGACTGGACTTTATAAATCCGTCCCAATATTATATTACTTTTAGAAACGCCAGATTTTATTACTTACAAATATTATTATTTAACTCTGCCCAATAGAGTATTGGTGCTACTAAAAATGGTTCTCTATAGAAAACATTTAATTAGGACAGTCGTGGTAGTAACGGCGGAACTATAATTGTTTACTCTAACTTCTGATATCCATGATATAGCGTAATTACTATTATCCGCGAATTTTGGTCAAGTACATTTTTAAGAAATCTCAATAAGATCAGTTGAAACGCTAGTGATTTACGGATGTCTATCTTTCTCTATCTATATTGATGTTCACTCCGTAAAAAACACCTGTGTATCGAAATGTGTTATGAACGTTGTTGTGTATTGTTTGTTTGCAGAGCGGGTCGCACCGGCTGGTGTGGCACGGCCAGTACGCGCGCTGGGCGGACTACGGCGTGCCCGGCGCCGACGTGCTCGCCTTCCGGGACCTCGTCGTGCACACGCAGCGGGACTACACGCACAAGTACCTACCTACCTACCACCACTCTCCACACCTACATACACATTAACCCGCTTTAACATACGTAAACTCACCTCCGTATTCTGAACTAACTATAACTGACCTTAGGATCACAGGTATACTTAGGCGGCATTCAACATAATACGGAGATAATAATGAATGGGCCCGTTTTGATTGTTTAGATGTATACCCTTCTTTGCCACAGTCTATTGTTTTTCACAGTAGAGTTCGGCTTAAAATGTGTGACGGGCTTACCACATGTCACGTTGGGTTGAATATAAAACGTTGGTAAACCGAGGGCTTTTGCTAAACAGACCTCAAACTTTGAATAGAAGGCGTGAAATCTATGTAATGTAAATTATTATTTTTCTTCCTTACAGATTAGGATCGTCGTGGACCGGCGCTGCAAGCGGCCCTCCAATTGTAGTACACTGCTCTGCTGGGATCGGACGGACTGGTGAGTTGTTTAAATCCAGCTTTTATGGTCTGACAAGGATAATTTGGTGTGTGGCTGGAAAATTTGGCATCCAAGTAGTAATAACGGGCAGCAACGCTCTCCAACACTACTGCGATCGCCAACCCATCTGCCAAGCGTGGCTGTTATTCGCATTTCACCCCAAACGACGGAAATCATTCGGGGAGGCCGTCGTCCAGCACTGGATGTTATGTAGCTGATGATAAATTATAATAATAATATATTGTAAAGTAGCGGCTTCGGACGTGTTCTCAGTTTTTTCTACTGTATTATTCCTGTTTTATACATAATATATATTCATACAATCTATTGCAAAAAACCGCATCAAAATCCGCCGTTTCTATTGTTTTACACCACCGCAATGATATTTTCGCATACATACTTTAATAATGAATCATTGAACTATACAGGTCAAGTTATATTGTTAATTTGTCAAATAAGACTTGGCCTGTGGAACTTGACCTGAGTGGTGTCATTCAGGTGGTGTCTAGTGGAAGGAACGAAATCCGCTGCAAAGTTGTTAAAGATCTGAGCATAGGGGTACATAGCGAGGGACGGAGAGCGGGAGGCGTGTTTACTTTATAGTATGTAGTGTAGCTTAATAAAGTGTTGTGTGACTGTGCGCGGCAGGCACGTTCCTGACGCTGGACACGTGCCTGAGCCGGCTGGCGGGCGAGGGCGCGGTGGACGTGCGCGGCGCCGTGCTGCGCGTGCGCGAGCAGCGCGCGCACTCCATACAGATGCCCGCGCAGTATGTCTTCGCCTACTGCGCCGTGCTCGACTACGCGGTCAGTATACCTGCCTACCCACCTACCTACCCACTACACTAACACTCGTCGCTTTGTACGCGCGCGGCGCTTCCGCACACTAATTATGTATTTACCTCCAAATCTATAAAATAATATGTATTTCGTCTAGTGTAGTTATAACTCTATCAAATTTCTAGACCAGTACAACGCCTTAAATTTAGGGCTACGCAACAGTGCGCCTTGCGAGAATTATTATTTGCCTTTTTATTGTTAAACCTTTCTCTGTGCGTCGACTGTGGTTGTCACAAAAATACATCTCAACATTTTTAATACATTGAGTTTTTCTTCAAAATATCACCTGATTTCTGAACAACATTGCATTTATTATTACATAATGATCCCAACAATAATTCGACTCTCTCCAGTAACATTATTGTATTATTAATTTCAGTCGATGAACGGCTACTTAGAGCCGGGCGAGTGGTCGGGCTTCACGGACGACGACGAGGACTCTGAGTGAGGTCTCCGCAACAGAAGGGACCGCTCGCGACCGGGGCTCGGCTCACACTGGCCCGCGCAACACGTACCAGAGAATTGCCCATAACGGCCAAGCCAGTGCAGTACTCAGTGTATATAGTGGTACCTCTGGTGGACAAAGTCGGGAACTAAAACTATAAAATTCCAAGAAACAACTAAGCAGAAACATCGCGTCGTACGTCATCTCTCTATAGTTAAATGCTCTGTGATACAGACCCACGTGTGGCCATACTTATACAAACTATTTACAATTCTCCGCCTTATATGCAAGTTTTCGGAGTAATATAACTCGACTTTACTAAAATCCGATGTGTAACATAGCAAAAGACGTTGTTTTGGTCGATTTCAAAATAATGCTATGAATTTATCGATAAACGCGTTCATCATGTAACAATAAGCTTGCAACTCTTTCTTCGTGGAAATGTTCATACATGGCACATAATTAACTACTTGTAGTCATTCCAAAATAATCGTGTAGCTTCTGTATCTCACAACATCACTCTTCAATGTTCTTAATACGAGTAAACAAAACACTATGGGATTTTACTGGCATCGAAGCTTACTAAAATATACAATCTTGATCATGTTGAGCGAGATTGAATAAATAAATCTAAAGTTGTTATTTTCCATCTAAACAAAAAAAAAATTTGCTGATTTATTTCATAAAAGGTTGCCTTATTTTTGAAATTCGACCAACATTGCGTATAAACATTTCAAATCAGTGAAATGTCAAATTCTGTTCAAGTACGTTGTCGGTCAATAAAGTAAATTTAGTGAGGCGGGGAGGCCTCGGCTCGGTACAGTCAGCGGCACAAACGCATGTGTTCATTAGCTTAATGTACAGTCAGGACTGCGCTGAAACTGCCCGAGAGTGTCAGACAGACATTGTGTGATCACGTTCAGAAGCATAGTGAAGTTCTACTGTGAGAGAATGTGGTGTGAAAACGAAATATTACGAATTGTGAATTTTCTAAATGTCCGAAGTGAAACATTGCGCTCGGTTCTGTTTATTGTGTGGTCGCGGCTCGTTTATTCTTTTGGGTTCGCATTTGAGGATTGAAAGTGTAACTTTTGGAAGCAAATATTATGCCGGGAAAGAATTTTGGTAATATACACCCTAGATTTTATAGACTAGGTACCTGGACACCCTGTCATACCTTGTCTACTTAGATTGCAATATTGTATGTTATGATGAAACCCAGTAAACAACCCAACGACAAGCTTGCCCGCGACTGTACTTTCCTTACGTTTTTTTTGTGTGAACCAAAAATAATACCGTTGTTATCTTTTAAGATTTATTAACATTCGTAGTATTTATTTGAATTAACGTATAAATGAAGTATGGCTGTGTAATGTTTATTTGATTATATTTAGTATAATATATTTATGTGGTGGTGATACGAAATTCCCATTTGCTGTACTATTTTGTATTTTACTTTATTCAACGTATGTACCTACATTGTAATATGTGTCAAGTCTTTGCCCGCTGGCCTTTTCTTCTTATTGTGTAGGTTTAACAAAAAAAAAATCGACTTTGATATTGTACTAATGTAAAAAAAAAATCAAGGATAGACTGAATATATAAATTATGCGTATATCGGATAGAATTTATATTAGAGAAATTGAATTCTATTTTAACGTTATTTACTTACTGTAATCGTATAATTCCTTCATTGTAATTAGAACACAATATGTACCTACAAACGGTATACGAATAACATTCCGTATACATTCTTAGATTATGGATACTACAACTTTACTAACAGCCAGTTTAAGTACAAACTATTTTGTTTTATTTTTTGTGACAGGACTTTTTTTTTTCAATTAAGTGGTCCCAGTTCCAAAAATGCCGCTTTAGCATTTTTCTATATTTTCTTACACGTAAATATTTATTTTCGAAAACTTTAAAGCGATTGGTAGAACTGTAGTATCTATAATTCGCTCGTGCTAAGTGTTTCCATACATTGTCATAGAATCATTGATGAGTACAACAATGAGAAAAAGGTCGTTACGATTAATTGTTCCGCTGTGCACGAGCCCTTATAACGACACAAGCTGAAGTATGCGTGTGTCGGCCTTATGCCATATCTCGCTCCACTTTACGCCGTCCCTCACATATCGCTAGAGCCCCAAACCTCATACAACTATAGTTTGATTGCCGACATTTATGTGTTCACATTGGCTACTTTATTTTATGATTATTTGTATCTCCTAACTGTGAAGGAGTTTAAGTTTACTACGAAAGTATCTATTCAGAAATAATAGTATATTTAAAAAACGTGAAATAGTTTTTGCTGGATATTGGTATGGCCAATAATTTTCGGGAATCAAGCTATAGTTTCAGCATTATCGTATCACAAACTATTTATACTTACTACATAAGATATCCGACACGTTATTTTTGTTTGCCACGCTCTAGCGGGCTTCCATAATATTCATTCAAAGAAAAGAAATTAAGAGGAAAGATACTAACAGAGTAGAAGGAAGAATATTTTTTTAGAGAATGAAACGAGATAGATAGGGTCTGTTTTTTGTCCAAAATATATTTTTGAGGCCTAAAAGCTTGTCAAGACTAAATAACTAAAGTGATACCGGCGTATGCATAAAAATGATAATATGCTTACTAGCCAGTAGGCGCATAATTTAAAATAATTGACAACTTAGCTAATTGGGTTTTTATTACACACATCCTCCGCTAAATCACCACTGGAGGGGATTTGTAGAATTTCATTTAGAGTTTACGCTCCACGTCAAATTCCAATGTTTACTGGAATTTTTGGAAGAAAATTCTAAAAACAAAGAACTAAAATTGATGAGTGATTGTGGAATATCCTCATTGCTGATTGTGTTGACACCAGTTTTACTAGCGGCTCTTTGGCACATCTTGTCACTTTATGCATACGACGGTGAATCCGTTTATTTAAGTAAATGTAATTAATATTCTAATAAATAGATACCTACTGTTATTTCGTTGAATGTAAATATTACTGTATTCCTTTTCTATTTTGAATTTAAATTAAATTTGTGAAATACGTGTGAAATAAAAACTTGTAATATACATACCTATCGCACTTGTTTCATTATCGCAAGGGTTGGTGTACGGTAAAGTACATCATAGGTACTACTTGTCTCAACTACTACATATAATGGAGTGAAAGGTTTAATCTTAGATGGTTTGCTTTTGGAACAGTGACATTTTGACACAGCGCAGTATAGAGCCACACACGATATTTTTATATTTATTTGAAATGATATGCAAAATCCATTAACGTATTCTTTATCGTTGATGCTCGTACCCGGGGCTAATTCCGAATATCCACCCTAAAAAATCCACCCCAGGGAAATGTGGGAACGCGTCCAATAATCCACCTCGTCATAAAACTAAATTTTCAATTGTATGGCGGGGTGGATAATTGAACGCGCGTTTTCCGAATATCTACCTTGGTGTAGATTTTTTAGGGTGGATAATCGGAATAAGCTGTACCCGGGTACCAAATATATGTTCATCAGTAAACGCATTACGTAGAGACCTCCGACTCATTTTTAAATGTATGCTAACCCTGCCGCACTTGCCACAGTTGCGCTTTCTAGTTTATATTTTCGAATAGTTAGCTGAATATAATACTTTTTCTTATATCAACATCAAAGCTTGTATTCCATTCATTATCATTCTCATTCATCCAAGTGTGGTAATTTTCCACCGCGCAGTCTCGATGAGTAAACTTTTTTAAAAGTTTTGTTTTGCCGTGCAGTTGTAGACCCCTTTTCTTGGTCATGCGCTTACCGAGTTTTAAATGATACTGAGTTTAACTGGCGAATGGCACGCAACGGCCAGTTTGAACTGGCGGGAATTCTCCGGGTATAATTACTGGGAGATACGTTGCGCTAACTAATTGTCTTGGTAATTGGGGCGGTCTTGGGAGCTTGCCGGTGTGGGTGGGTTACAACCGCACTTGAGCTGAATGCGTCTGGGATGGATCACTTATCTTGATCAGAACAGTAAGTACAGCCGGCCAAGAATCTGGTCTACCAACCAAGGTTGATTCTTATATGGATAATCTTTGACTGATTTATTAGATAATTGGATAGTTAGATTGTAAGGTTCAGTAAAGACAAGTAAAAACTTGCCACCTAATTAGTTGTAAGGCTGGCGTTTCGAAATTAAAGGCTAATATAGTCTGGGAGTTCGTGTCTTTCACTCAATCATCATTCCATAACCCAGTACCTATAATGTCGGTCCTCGCTTCCATATCGATTTTCTTAAACCCAGGACTGGCCCAACCAAGATTAGGCGTGGGGACCTCCTGCCTGGGGATTGGTTAACCAGTAAAGGTTAAGGTAACCAGTCACTGGTGCCGTTTATATATCCATATAGATTACGTCCCATCGTCGAAGACGACCGAGATTGACGTACTGCCATTGTCTGGGGCGCTCTATTTCATGCCTAGCTCGTTTTGCACTTCGTACATTGGTTCCTATGACCCGACACCCCGCGTTGACTCGTTGTGTTTGCTTATCCCGCTCACAACTTCACAGGCGGTGAAAGACACGCAGCATGTTTCGTATACCTACCTACATTCCAATAGGTAGGTAGTACCTACTTGTTTTCACCGCTCGCCGCTTTCCTGTTCCTCGCTCTGAGACAGTATCGCCGTCATCGTAACCACGACGGCTTGGTTACTGGCCTTCAACCTAGAGTTACACTTCATCGTCTACTCCGAAAAGGAACTCATGAGAGGACTGTTCGTGCCTAAGTCCCGCTCAGCATTACCGACAGAGACCATAGGTGAGTTTTAGTCTGCGATGTTATCATTCAGCGTGAGAATGTTGAGTAAATGATTGAAAGATTAATTACGATAACAAGCTTTCGATTTGCAAGTCTTCTGAAACAATTACCTACCTACTATGTAATTATTCCAAACTTTGATGGTGATCAAAATATTTTGTCAAATAAAACGAAAAGACACGTTGTAATATCACAATTTATTATAGGTACGTCTTTTTATACGTAATATCTCATTGTATTATTAAATAATTATTAAAATATATGCTTATTTTACTTACATTTATAACTAATCTAATAATTGTATAAATAAGTTTCTTAAAATGTTCAAGTATTTGTAAATTTAAGTAGATGGGTACCAAATACTAAAACCTACGTAGAGCAGAATCTGCCCACTAACATTATTGTAAAGAAGGGGCACGCCTAATGGACACCAATAACTACGTTTTTAACAAATAGGTATAATGGCATTGTTTCATTGCAAGTCGCCCAAAAGACCGTTCTACGCTAATTTGACAGAGTAAAACATAAATGTCTATAATCATTACAAAACTCTCATTAAAAGGAAGGAACGGGTAATAATTATGTATCTTAAGAATAAGGTTCTACGTAAGTACAATAAATAAGTAACTATAGATAAGCAACAGTATAGTAAGTAGGTACTTAAATATTTAAAAACAATGCTACATTAATCTAAACTGCTATAAACTATAGGCAAACCAGGAAGCGGCAAGGCAACCTTGCTCTGTCCAATTTGTTCACACTCAATGGGCATTAAACACCGTGACATATTGAGATTCAAACACATTGCCACAGGTAAATAACTCCTAGGCTAATATAACACTAAACTGTATGAATAAGGTTTAATAATTCTGTGTCTGACCATGAACAAATACTATTGTGCTCTTAAAAAACTTGCACATTTAAATTTCAAATAAGAGATAAGTAAAAGGGTAGAGTGATAAATTAATAAAGGCACCATAAAAATAGTACTAAATACGTAATGATTTAAAGGCACATTTAATGTCAATGAAATATAAATTAATTAATAAATAATTACCTAGGAAACAAAATATCATTCGATGCCATAATTAAACGTTTCGTTAAGTCGCGTCATGTCTGAGGATTAATAATTATATTTTTTTATAATGTACCTACTAATAAATGTAATACTTCAATGGTAAAGTTCAAAGGGTCAATAAATTGTTTAGGTACTTTTACTGTCTGTAGCTGAAAATGATGTTTGTAAAATAGCAGTAGCTACACGATGTTTCTGCATACCTACGACTATTTAAACGTATCAATGGCATAGCAATAGTGTAACATTACAGAGAAATTATGATTCTAAACTGTAGCATAAGTAGGTGCTTCCTAACATATCTACGTACAATGAAATTCGTAAATACATGAAAGAAACAAAACACTTTGGTAAGTACATCCATGTCGGCACTAATTTGGTCTTCATATCCTCGATAGCAAGTAGTGGTGTAACGTGTAGACGTCCCGGTCAGTAGTAGAAGGTGAGCACGGAGGTCTGGTTGCCTCGCACGAACAGTAGCGGGGGCAAGTCGCGCGACATCATCTCCAGCCAAGCCATGTACAGCGGAGCAGATACAGAGCCCTGTACAATCATTTTCTCAGTTAAATCATAATTTTAACGCTGATTTGAACTAATTATACGTGAATTACTATAGAACGTTAACGATTAGATCGCTACTTAATCTTTTCGCGGTCGGTGAACGGTCATAGCAGTTTAACAATAAAACATAAATTATGTATATATTTGCTAATGGGGATCTTTGAGATTCGTCGTTCAATTACGTCGTCGTTACAATTTGTAATCGTAAAAACCACTAAAAGCTCACGGTGTCTTCTCGAGCGTTTTTACTATGTAATTCCGGTGCCACAACTTCTAATGGTGAGCCTAGCCAAATTGCACAGGTATTCTGGTTTTTATTTAAACATTAACTATATTTATTTATCTTACCCGTCGAGGCATAGGCAGCGACATGACGACGAGGTTGGCGTCCTTGGACTTGTCGAGCAACAGCTCTCGCAGCCGCAGCTGCCTGTTTGTCTTCTCCGCCAGCGTCGTCAGCTCCGATTCTGTGATGCGGCATTCTGGGACAAAAAGGCACCGTGAGAGAACTGCGACTACTTATAAAAAAATCGGTTGTACACACCGTGAAAAAGAAATCGGTTCGACATTGGCAACTTTTTTCTTTTTTTTCATGCTCGCGTTATTAGATGATCATAAAGAAATATTATCACTACAGCAGGCCTAGCACGCGCCTCAAGAAAGATATGACATAGAACAAATACGCGTTCTGATTGGATGTTATGTCACGCTTTGTGCGACTCGGCTAGTTTCAACAAATCGCAGCGCGTTATGTCTTGTCACTTATTTCTTGGAACGCTGTGCTAGGGGGGCAGCTTTAACATTTATATCAGTGTTTGGAAATTGTTTTGACGGGTTGTTTTGATACAGTTCTTTTGACGGGTAAGAGCACAAATTACTTTTCCATTAACGGTTAAGCTGAGGGAAGTTAGCAAACGATCTCGATATTAAGGAGCTATACTTAGATTCATGTAAAATACGATCATGGAGCGACATTGTGCATTAAAATCGGCGAAATTCACGTCTTTTAACTTGATGGATTGAGCCATAGGTACGTACCTTCAGCCATATTGGGGTCCTGGAAACCGCGTATAGTGTGGTCGAAGAGCTTGCGCGTCTCGGCTCGAGGCGCCTCCCCGATGTCCTGCACCATCTCCAACGACGAGTACTTGATGCGGAACTTCGCCAATAGATTCGCCATGCTACGTACATACACGGTATAATGTTAGTAAAACCATAATGACCTTAACAAGCTTCCAAAAATATTGAAAGGTCTTTCTGACCTTTCAAAATTTCGACAACAAACGACATAGGGAACATAACATTCAAATTACAGCATTCTAGAAGGATCCAACCTCCAACAAATAGAGGGACGGGCAGGTGGAAGTACATAATGACACTATAATTATCCTAGGTAGGAAGTGGCACGGGTCCTGCGTAACTGTATAAACTTAAGACCTCGGGTTCCATTTACATGCACCTTACTCCTCTAAAAAACGTTGGGTTTATTCATTTTTTAATGAAACGCGCACAGACATTATAACTCAATATTGTTCACCGGGTGTATAGGCGCGAATATAACCAAAATTATGTTGTGTATATTGTCATTTACTCCCTTTATAAAACGGGTATTGCAGCAAAGTGCGATCGTTTGTAAGTAAGTTATACTAACTTCCTCTGCTCGAGTTCAAGCTCGTGGTTCCTGTTGGCGAGCGCGAAGATGCGCAGCTTGGTGCGCGCCCACGCCGAGCGCTGCGAGATGATGTACGGCAGCAGGATCGTGAGCCCGCCGTCGTCGTACAGCCACCACACATCGATCGTGCCCGACTCCTGACACATGACATAAGGGTACTTAAGTTATACACGAATTTTGAATTATGAGATAAATACAGTTCCTATGCGTACAATATTACTAATACTTTATGTCTATGTAAATTCAATACAAACAGTTAAAGATCTTAATCGCGCAATATATACTCTACATTGATTCCTGCAGAGTACAAAATGTGCAGGAAAGTATCTACTGATAATCGCGTGTAGAAGTGAGAACATAACGAACATAACGTCTTGACAGAAAGGCAATAACTGTCTTTATATAGATATGTCTGTACAACTACGTTTAGACTTTACAGTACAATAAGGGTATTTAAACCAATGTGATAGTGGGCCGGTTTCAGGACATACAATATAGGGTAACGTTGATCCTTGTAGGGATTACGGACGTAATTTAATATAATAATATAATAACGGCGATGGGCGCACTCACTCCCTGTCACGTTAGGTTAAATACGCTTGGTGATCCTTGGGCATTTGCTTTAGCAAGTGCCTCTGCCTACCCCGCTTTGGGATATAAAAGGCGTGCAGTGTATTTATTTTTTTTAATTTTTTTATAATGATATAACTCACTTGTTTCTTCTGGAACATGGTCATCTGCGCCATCTGCTCCTTAGAGAGCTCGAGCCCGGAGGAGCTCTTGTACACGATCTGGCGGCTCAGGTCCAGCTTCTTGTTCTTGCGCTCTTTGCCTTCCTTCCCATCCTTCTCGCATATCGTGAATGATCTGGACGTGCTCAAAGTCGCGAGAGCTATGATGGAGGAGGAATGAAACGTTTTATATGACGATTTTTCGATAAAAGGTATGTGATATGTACTCGCTACCTAACCATCTGGGATACTGACGTGAAGTGTACCTACTGATTTTAAACACTTCCGAGTATTATTAACCTCATTTATTGATCAACTTATTGTGGCTTAGCAAGCTACAGCGCACAATTAGGTTTCATCATTTTACAGGAACAAAATACTAAAACTAAGAGTATAACGGAGTTAAGAAAGAATGTCTAGTCGACTAGAAAGTCTGTTGCTTTCTTAAGTTTCAAGATGTTTGTGTGATTATTTCAGAATAAACCTTACATATTAGAAACGCCGTCAGGTTTTTTGGGACAACCGTTATCCCGTGTCGCAATAAATAAATATCACATTAAATAGGTCGACAAATATTACAGTCACGCCTGTATCCCATTAAGGGGTGATAACGACTACCCATATTGCTCCATGAAGTCCATAGGGACCCAACATGAGGCACGTATATTAGTACAATGCCTGTGCTAATTATAAGTTTATTACTACTCTAGAGAATAATACAACATAGACTTAAATATAAATTGTCATGTAAGTAATTTCAACACTTGTCTGTTTAATTGTACGTCGGTACAGTAGGTATCAAGTACTTACTAAACACGGGATATGGTAAGATTGCAGAATAACGATCAAAACTCTCAGAGCTATCTCGTTAAGATAAACTAATTTACAACAATAAATATAAATAACATAGCGATATTCTAGCTGCGTTATTTCTCGCATTCCCATGGTAATGGTCAAAATGGTCAAAAGAGTAGGGTGACTTGTCGAACAGTTAACCACCAAAATTTCAAAATATTGTAACTTCGTCAAATATGGAAGAAGAACTAAACCAAAACCCTCATTAGAAAGCTACGTTATTAAGCTATAACTTTGTATTCATGAAAATCATGTAAAATGAATATTTTCTGAGATTTATTTATTTAAAAAAAAAATGGCATTTGGTTAACTGTGTCCACCTACTGGTACACAATTATCCAGGGGGGTATGCAACATTTAACCACCATGTACACATTTAACCATCATGTAAGAAATCCCAAATAATACTGCCTTTACTACGTAAAAATCAAATATTTATTCAACATACAACAAAAATATGGCATCTTCTACCAACTAAGAAAAAAATAACATCAGGTAGACATATCAAAATACACATCAAATGACAGAGATGCTTGCCTCCGACTGCTACCAGTAATTTTTTGGTGGAGGTAAAATATATTTGATATCTTTTGCTTGTATTCCTGCCATATCGGGTATAATGGGCTCGCAAAATGTTCTATTTTTTAATCTTAAAAAACATTTTAAAAATCCGAGTCTTCGTCATTGTCATCTATTATTTCTACGATCTAAAGAGATCTTCAAAGAAAACCTTATTAGTAAAAGAAGGTTTTCTTTGAAGGAAATAAGACTAAAACGTATTCCTGTACCTCCGGATCCTGTTCAAGCTGCGGTGAGAAGTTACCATTTATTATCACTTTTCCATCTAGGTCTTCCTCATCACTGGTATATACTTCACCACCAGATGACAAGCCGCTAGCGACGAATACATCTTCTTCATCAGACGAATCTTGTGTTACTTTTGGTTTTATCATTTTATCAAACACGTTGTGTTTAATTTTTTTGTTGACTTTGAGACCCTCATCTTTTCTTCGATAATAAGTTTTTCAGGAGTGTCCGTAGCAATCAAACATCGACCGGTAGCCCGTCGTCTTTTTTTTCTCGAGGCTTGGTATTTATTGGCGGCAGTGGAGTTTATCCATTGTAGAAATGAAATTACGGCTTCTTCGACTCGGTATAAAATCAGCATTTTGAGCATTTTTAGACGAACTCATAACTGCCAAATCTACATCTGGACTTGCACTAGAGCTTCAATTGCGACATTTAAAATTGGAAATTCAGGGATAGTAAGAATCCATTCTTATTATCCCTGAATTTCCAGGCGAAGTCGTGCCATTTTCTGGTTGTTGGTTGTGTTGTGGTTCTTTTTCAAGACAGCGATTTTAACTCTCCCATCTATAACAAAAAAAAAAACTAATGCATTAAAAAAATGTTGAAGAAACTTTAAAATAGTTTATACATTAACTGAGAGAACAGTTGGGGTACACAGTTAACCATGGCTAACTGTTGGACATATCGTTTTGGTTAATTGTGAACCACCCCCCTCACTACGGAGAAAAATAATCTCATTTTTTTTACTATTTATTCTATTGGAACAACAAATGCATAAATAGAAGGCCAAAGAGCACACAAATAGCGTAGGGCAAATGAATGCAAGAAATTATTCAAATTTGGAACACAAATCGAAAAATACTTACGTTTTTTTTTTCTTGTTTTGCATACTGTTTCCACTATTCTTCCCGTACCACCTGTGTCGTACACGCGGTCTCACCGCATTTTGGGCGGTGCGGGGGGGATCATCACCCGCGTCTATGGCAAGTAGTGACGTTTTCTAATAACGTTTCGTTTTTGAGTAATTGGCTTGGTTAATTGTGTCCTACTGGCTAACTGTTGAACAGTTGACCCTAATATCCAAACAAACTTCTTTTCAATACGCCGTTCTAAGAAGTCAGATATTACAGTTGTCAAATACATTTAACGCCGTGTGTAGTAAATAATCGAAACGAAACGAGGAAATAAGGAAACGTCAAATATTACCAGTATCTTAGGGTCTCAATATGTCTCTTATATGAATTATATAAGTATGTTCTTTATTGGCTGTGTTTGATGGCGGCATTTTTGACCTGACGTGCGTTGCTCCTGGCACTGGCTGAAAATCAGCGCTGGGGGCGCGAGCCCCAGCATATGCTGAGCCAGATGCCATTTGACTTCGGCAGAAGTACATTAAACGCTTATATTTTGTTTACTATGTTTTGTATGTTTTTTTTCTTTTTGTGTGTTTCTACTGTTGTCAATAAATGTTCTTTCTTTCTTTCTTTCAATATACCTTGCAAATTATTCCTACTGGATGGCTGCGAGTCCTTAGAGACGAGATCCAAGTCTGAATCGACGTGCATGATGTTGGCCGCCTGGCGCTTGACCTTGAGCTCGGCGCTGCCGCTGGAGGTGGCGGTGTGTCCGGAGGCGGGCGCCGCGTCCTCCGCCGCCAGCGGCCCGCAGTCCAGCCCGCCCGGCACGCGCACTATCGCCACGGCCAGCCGGCTCTCGAATGCCGCGCTGTAACAAACAACACGTCTTACAATCTTATAGGACACTGGTGCCGTGTGGTGACGGCGAATAGAATACATGTGTCACCACCCCAGCCCAACTTTTCCCGTCATGGGGGACGTAAGAGGCGACCGAGGGAGCTCTCCAGAGAACGGGCAGCAGCGCTCTCTGTGAGTTAAACCAAAACACCACTGCGATCGCCAACCCGCCTGCCAAGCGTGGCGATTACTGGCATTTCACCCCAAATGACGGATCTCATTGGGGGAGGCCCTCGTCCAGCAGTGGACGTTATGTGGCTGATGATGTGAGGACACTGGTAATAGAGAGACTTTTAGGCGCCTGCGAGTAAAGGCGATAGGCCTCCACTCACCTCCTATCATCCTCCTACAGCGTCTGTGGTCCAGATGCTTGGATACTTGACTTGTAACCGGGAGGTCCGGGTTCGAGTCCGGCTACTGGACGTGTACCAATGGGACTCTTTTTCAGAGCCTATGTACGCAACGCAACGCTCGTACGGTGAAGGACACCATCGTGATGAAACCCGCACACCACAAGGTGTGTGAACCCTATAACGGCGATGGGCTCACCCCTGTCACGTTGGGTTAAATACGCTTGGTGAACCGTGGGCATTTGCTTTAGCAAGTGCCTCTGCCTACCCCGCCTTGGGATTAAAAGGCGTGAAGTGTATTTATTTATTTTTATTCACCTCCTATAACATTGGAATAAATACGCTTTGTGAACCGTGTACATTCTATCTACCTATCCCAATTTTGGGTTAACAGACGTGAGGACTTAAAAGCGTAGGTATTTAAAATTTTTAACACTTCGTTGTACACGCGCGGGGCTAAATGTTTCCAATCAATTCACGAACTAAAAGAGTCTTGTGATGGATAACAGCTCAAAAATATAACCATTGCTGTTAGATGAAAGAAGAGAACATAAAACCACATTTTGGAATACATAATTCTAAAAAGTCGTATACTAATACTTACTGCAGCACATTGAAGTAGGCCACCAGTTCATGTGGCGCAGCAGTAGTCCAGTCTGTCTTATACCCCATGAGGAGGACGTTGGGCGCCAGGCGACCCACCCCGGTGGCCTGGATGAGCGCGCGCGCCCCGGTCTCGAACCCGAACCCAGACACGTTGGAACAGAATGCGCGCACCTTGCGCTGGCGCAGCCACTCCACGTTGGCTCGCACGCGTAAGTCACGCTCCCGGTATGACATCTTCGACTGATGGGAGACGATTTAGGGCTTTGAATGAAAGCGTAAATAAATAAATATTTTACAACAACACACATAATGTTGTAATATGCCGTGTGTATGACAGTGTTTCCTTGCTATATGTATGTAAGTATAAACTTCCATCCCCCTTTTTACCCCTTTAGGGGATGATTATAATCCTTTCTTATCTCACGTAAATATCACAAAAAGAACTCCTGGGCAAAATTTCAGCTTTCTAGCTCAAACATTTCGGCTAGGCCAACACCTACTTATCAACATAAGTCAGTGATGAATGAATAAGTCAGGATTTTTTTCAGTAAGGAGATTTATGTCTAGAATACCTCTGAATTTTGTCAGTGGGAAGCTGGAAGGGAAAATTGAGAAATTACTGAGGGTTTCATCACTTTGGATTAACAATACTTGGATACGAACCTCCCAGATGGGGTACATTTAAAAGTAATTGGTATAACTTAATAGGTCGGTTTTGTTTACTCCAAAAAAGTTTACACACGCAATTACACTTTGGCGGTAATAAACCATTGCCAGTACTGACTTACTGGCTTTATGCAGGTAAATACTGTTGTTGAGTGTGTCCAGAGCTGCTCCACCGTTGCGTACTCAATGTATCTACAGCCAAACTTACCTCTATAACGTCTCCGACAATCATGAGCGAGCCACTCTTTGTGATGAGGTGTCCTAGGTCCACGAGAGCAGGTCTGCTCTGCGGCCGACCAGCTAACACCAGCAACTGCGGCCAGTAGTTCTTCACGTGCTCGCCAGTTCGGGCCAACGTATGCGCGCTGGCTAGTGCTGTCTTATAAGTCTGTGCCTGTGTACTGCTACCCCAGTTTGCTTCTGTTAAGTGGGAAACGGTTGCTTTATTTATATTGTATGTAAATAATCCTGGCAGCAAAACTTGGTATTTTTATTATGATTTTTAAATATGACATTGTCACTTTGTTTACATTACGGTACTATACGCGCACCACGCTGTTATAGGGTTCAAACGCTTAAGTTCATACACGCTAAGGTCTACTGGAGAGGGTACGATCTACTGCCTATGCAGTTATGCCTAGTAGGTACTTTTACCCTTCAGATAAATAAATAAATAGTGATCAATAACCTATTGATGATAAGTGGCCAACAGGTAGCCAAAAAATAATTTTAGTTTTATAATTTTATAAATATACCTACTTATATAATAACATCACTTAAATCCCTTATACGTGGTGTATAACGTACATTATGATTGTTACATACCTACTAAACAGTAATAAACATACACATACTTTCTTTATTACTAAAATATAAGGATATTTACAGAAAGAAAACAAACAGAAAAACGATCGAAACAAGAAAGATGTGTAACGGTTTTCCCGAATGTAAATATCTGACAGGAAGAAAATATTCTTCATTAAATGTCATAACAGTGACAGTTAACTTGTTGCTTATTAAACAAGAGTTCCCCCGTGAGATATATTACCCGGATTGTTTATGACTTCGTTGCTGTAAATACGAGAACTATAAATACGTTTTAACTGAAACGAACAAGGCCGGCACAGTGTAAAGAGTCGGAAATATTTTTTTCCGATTGTTTACATTACAATATCTGGATTTACTATTTATTGGCACTGACTTGGTCGATATAAATACTGCAGCATCCGACCCCATGCGGAATGATTCATGGCTGCATAAGCCGATGGTTAATAATAGACAGAATATCAGAATTTATTTCGGAGTCAAAACATTGTTACGTACGTGTTTGAGCTACATTATTCAACGACGCAAAGGTTTATCTAGGTACTTTTATCTATGTTTAATCTTGGTACCTCAGAGGTAAGTAAGGCATCATAAAATACAAAGTAGGTGCACCGCTTAGAAATCGTCTTTACGTCTTTTGCAATGACTACGTACATTGCACGTATCTACACGTAATGTCAGAATAAATTGATCTTTGTTTTCTCTCCGATAGATAGAAAAACATGAACAGACCAACAAACTTTTAACATGGAATTCAGATTATACATACACACATCAAAAGTGTTTAGGGATCATGTACATTTTTGAAGATTCCATTCAAGAATATATTTTACAAAAACTGAATTCATTCATAATTTATTCAAAATGTGGTGATATGTAATTGATACAGGCATGGGGAATTAGGTAGGAGACCAGTCCAGAAGATTAGATTTGATTTAAATAAATTAGATTTTTTTTAGAGCTAAAAATGGTTTTGATCCCTAGACACTTTTAATGTATATGGAAATACTATATGACTGACGGAAAAATAGTAGACCAGCAGAATTTGTTAATTCACTGACTATAAACAAATACATTATCAGACTTCAAGTAACCGGAGATAATACTTCTACTGACCCCGTATATTTTTATGACAAAAAATAAAGGGCTCTTTTCAACGCTCGCGTTATCTTGTGTCCAGATCAAATACAAATCATCATTATACTAAAGTTGGACAAGAGTATACG
>SJJU01014552.1:0-10489 GCA_012932125.1 Conopomorpha cramerella
TTACAGGTCTACTTGAACTGGTTATTCCGTATTTGACATACAATTGACAAGTTAAGTTGAGCTTTGTGTATCTTCTAAATAGCAATTCCGCCATTATTTGTAAGGCCCTTAGTGTATGAGTGTGTTATTTTTTCTCACCTCAAGTAACGTCAGTAGTGCTCTGATATGTTTTGTGTGCATAAGACAAACTACTTACGGATAATAATAATTTATGCCTGAATATTGATTATGGTAGATACAAACCTTCAGACGTTCGTTTTCGTAATGGACTATTTTATTTTAACGTATTGTATTTTATTATCCATTGTTTGTATCATGTCAAACAAATTCATTTGAGCAGAGCTACCTCAGCCCTGTTTTATTGAATGATCATCCATCACTGTCCCACCACACAATGACAAAGCAAAGTGAGACCTAAAATGAACCCAGGTTGAATTAACTTGGACAATTCAACCTGGGTTTATTTTTGGGACTAAATTATCAAGGACTCTAAGAGGGTACTTCCTGAAGAAGGTGAGATGATTAAAAAAAAGGAGTAAAAATAGTGATACTTCAAATTAGAACAAGAACATTTGATATCGAGTTACACATATGCATCGTATCATCTACATCTGGACAACTGGGCCAGGTTGACTGTCGGTAACTGTACAGGTCCATACGAATCCTAGGATTCCGAGACTGCCACTGTTTCTACATATTCTACAGTACAGAGTGACTTTTGTTCGCGGTCCACATCCAGAAACGAAACAAAAATTTACCTCTACATACACTACTAGTGGACTCGACAGACGTTGCCTGTCTTAACTATTTATATGAATATAAAATTAGTATAGCCTCCAGGGTGGCCTGTACCCAGCAGTGGATGTCACGAAATACAATCTATCCTATCTCTCAAATTGGACGAAATTACATATAAATTTTGTGAATATCGCTAGCCTTGATGAAGAGCACAAACATCACGACACTGGATTTTTTTATATTAAGATTTACCATTACTTAGTAAAAAAGTTCATAATTATTTTTCGTCTCGGGGTGAAAAACAAATAAGTATTTTTCGTTTCATTACTAGGGTGTGTAGAAACAGGGGACCTTTGGTTCCTAAAATATCTAAAAAAAGGATGTTTTTCATCGTTTTGTTGACACTTAACAAAAACCCCGCAGCTTCGAGCAGTTCTGCATTAACTTCTGCAACGAGAAGCTGCAGCAGCTGTTCATCCAGCTGACTCTGAAGTCCGAGCAGGAGGAGTACCTGCGCGAGGGCATCGAGTGGGAACCCGTCGAGTACTTCAACAACATCGTCATCTGTGACCTGATCGAGGCTAAGCATACTGGTCATTATTCGTAGATACTAACTCTTGTTCTCCCCATTCTTACATACGGAGCTCAGACTTGGTCTTTAACCCTTTACCAGGCAGAGGGAATATAGATCCCACCTAATTTTAAACTTTATTCCATTAAAATACAGTCTAAAATCAATTAATTTCAGACAAGCCTTCTGCCTGTTAAAGGGTTAACTGACATCCATAGGTTTCGACTCGAGGTCTGTCAAAGAAATATGGAGCGCAGCATGTTAGGAGTTAGACTAATTGACAAAGTCCCTAACACTGAACTGCGCTCCAAAACTAAAATTAAAGATGTGGCTCGGAGGTCAGCTGAGCTGAAGTGGAACTGGGCCGGACACGGCGTCCGAATGGAACCAAACCTTTGGGCCAAAAAAACAACCGAATGGCTACCAGCAAATGGCAAGAGACGACGTGGTCGCCCCAGAAAGCGTTGGTGTGATGAGCTTGTGTCTCACGACAAAGGATGGTGGAACGCCGCCCAAGATCGCATGGCGTGGAAGGAGGGGAGAGAGGCCTTTGCCCTGCAGTGGGACAATAGTGGCTCAGAATAATAATAAAAATAAATATTTTACAATAACACACACATTGCCTCCATCCCATGTTAAGTAGCTAAAGCACTTGTGTTATGGAAATCAGACAACGAGATATATTTACTTAAATACTTTTTTTTCTTTTAAATACATACTTATATAAATAAAACACCCAAACACATCCAACAAGTACTTAAAAGCTCATCACCTAAGCACCTGTCAGCGGTGGGAATCGAACCCACGACCCTACGGAGCAGAGGCAGACATGCTGACCACTACACCAAACGGGCCAGTCAATACAATAGTAATAATTAATCAATAGTATAATACATAGCATCCCATGAATGTCATTATTAAACCGCTTAATAACACGAAATTCGTGATTTTTAACTATTAGAGCGGCAAACAGTACTGCGGTGCCTTATTCTCAGTCGATACTTGACTTAACCCTTTAGAGGACATAAAATATCTCGCCTCTTATTGACGTAACAACAGTAAATCTTCTACAGCCTTAGCATAAAACGTTTGGCTGTTAAATGTGAGAATGAGATAGCATGACAGTTTAAGCCTACTGGCTTAATACAAATCTACTATATAAAAATAAGTCGGGTTTTCCTCCCTGACGCTATAACTCCAGAACGCACGAACCGTTTATTTCCACGGTTTTGCATTCGTTGGAAAGGCCTCGGGCTCCGTGAGGTTTATAGCAAAGAAAATTCAGGAAAAAAATCAACAGAAACGCCGGTAAACGAAACGAACCCATCTGGTGGCGAAACGGAGTTCGCCGGGTTTGCTAGTATTTTATAGTTTTGTTTTTGTAATAACAACCTTAACGTCTTATACTAGAATGATAGATAGATAAATAAGTGAAGGTACAGAAACTCATGTAGAATCCCGAATTTAGTAGATAGAGTAAACCTTAATTAAGGGCATTTAAAAAAAATCCTAAAAGATTATTTTACTTTTTTTTTGTTTTGATTTTTTGTTCGTTTCGGGTCATTGTAATCTGTTGAAGTGAACTCAGTAAGATAAGGTCAATAATACAGAAAACAGTTGATTGCTGATTAAAAGGGTATTTCTCGAACATTTCTGTATAAAACGGCAACGAATTCCATCTGAAATCCCTATTAAAACATTACAAGATTATGAACTAAGTGCTTACAGAAATGGGCAATATATTTCCTTAATTGTACAACATTTTGAAGCAAACGTTTTGCGTATATTCACAAAGGAATCGCTATGATTGGCAATCAATACTATCACAGTAATGAATTTACTGGCGTAAAGAACTTTGAATGTACGAAATAAATACACGGTCATGTCTTTCACTACGGTTCCAATGTAGTCTTAATACCCATTTATGTATGCGGCTATATTTTCATGGGCGAGAGCGTGTGTGGTTCAGTTGGTCGGATACTGGACTTGTAACCGGGAGGTCGCGGAAACAATCGGGTATGTCACAGTTGTTGATTAGAACAAGTCATCAGTGTTAAAAAATGATCATAGAAGCCATTTGTATCTCATCGATTCTTACTAGTCTATCGTATTTCTTTACGTCAGTGGGAACGTGTAACATGTCATGTCCCGTGGGTCCGGGATAAAAAAGTTGTGTGGTTTTACGAAACCAAGGTGAAAGTAAAACTTTTTTTCACATTATAGACATTTAACTAAACATTTCTGGAATAATATTCCATTAAAGGTATAAAAATCGCAATTATCAATCATCTTAATTTTATATTTGGAAAATCAGAAAAAAAAGAACTACTTTGTTTGTGGAAGCTGAACATAAGAGCCAAGTATAAAGAAAAGTATTTCTTTTTTTTTTGTTAATGGCAATACTAGTCTCGTAATTCAGTCCGTTTCAGTCAAATATTATTTCGGCCGTCGTGGCTAACAAATAATGCAACGTCGTCATTAGCAAAAACAATCTACCACCATCATCATCCATCTGTTTTGATTCGACGTTTATCATTATTACTTTAAGGCGGAAGTCAGATGGGTCATTTTTCTGCGATCATTAATAATTGAACTCTCATTATCACACTGCAAATGTCGAAATGAAAAATGACAATTAATTAGATACGAAATGCCTGTCAATGTCTTCGTTTTTCGTTCCTTCGAATGATTAATGAAAGATGCCTAATGAAACATTCTAACAAGTTGGATCTTTTCACTAGTGCTATTTCGTCTTTCATTTTTATAGAATTTATTTTTAACACCGTTCAATTGGAGTGACAGGGGCTGAGTGAAAGATGTGAATGAACGAAATGTCACCCTTATTACCCTTTAAGCCTTGGGCACACCACACTTGCGCGGAGCAGCGCGGCACCCGTCACACCAAAAGAAGGGCGTGCGCGGCGCGGGAGCATCGCGTGAGCAGCGCGGGTCCGCGCCGCGCACGCCCCGCTTTTGGTGTGCCAGAGGCATTATAGTTGAATCACTTCACATATGGTACATGTTATACAGGATGACTGCGGGGTTATGATCTGGACCCACTTTTTCTTACCCAGCAAATGATAGGGGCATCAATGCTTCACTGCCTGAACAACGTTGTTTTTTGTTATAAATGTTTGTATGACCATACATTTTGTTGCAAATGTTGGCTAAGAAACGACACATTGATAAAAATTAAAAAAGTCACAAAAACAGGTAGCATAGCTGTTGGAATCGCTATAACCTTTTCAGTCTGTAAACGTTGTCCCGGATCATGGCCCTGAAGTCAGCCTGTATATGACACGAGTCGGGTAAGAGAGAGGTTGCGCTGGACCCATGTATTGTTTGCTACCTGTGCCCACGAGTTTAAACTGCTATTTATCCGATTCCCGAGGGAATTTTAAGATTTCTCCCCACCACGATTCATAAAAATCCATTATCCGTAAAAGTGTGATGAACGAACTTACAGTAATATTTTAATATACCTACCTATTATTAAGTAGGGTATTTAAATACGTAGCAGTAAGTAATTAAAAAAGTAAACGAAATTATATTTTTTTGTCGTTAATAGACATTTTTATCTGATGCGACATTATCTTCCGTAGGAATCGGGCCCATTTTGCAATGGAACACAACACTGCTGGTTTCCCTCAGGATACGTAATATGCAAGCTCTTTAAAAGCCACCACAGAGAGTTGTGATAAAACCGTGAAATTATACCACTGCGGTCCATTGCCGCAAGCAATACGCCTAATTAGACAATTATATGAGATAATATTATTATTATGTTTATTTACATTACTTGTTTGTCTAGGGAGAAGAAACGAGTAACTAGGGTTAATACATAGTCAGTGGGGTTCGAACAATAAGAAAACGTGCGTTCGTTTCGTGTCGATCCATTCGTTTTCGGAAACGTCTGCTTGAAGTTAGTCATTTTGTTGACATTTATCTCCTGCTAATACCATCAGCCATAACTAAGAGAAACAAAGGCACAGAAAAAAGTCCGTAGAAGTAGGCCCTAAGGCATTGCGTCCCGGACTGGAAGGTTGCGTCATGACCATATATGATGTTAGATTTTTTTTGTAATGCACTACAAACATTTGACCACCATTCTGTCTGATGTTAAACAGGGATGTGATCTACCATGAAGCACACTTGTTCATTTGGTACGTATTTACCCGTGACTTAAAGATCTCCAGGCGTACTGCGTAGACTCCTACAAGGCATATCACATCCTGGCGGTTCGCACTATGAAAGTAGAAGTAGAAGCAAACCACTTGGTTCGCGTAAATGGAATGTCCACCTAGTATGGATGACATTTTACCGTTCTCCTGGTTGTATTATTGTAAAGGCGCGATGGAGGTATTAGGCTACGCAACTTCGCAGCAGACTTTACAAAATACACCCGATAGAAGACAACAAAACATCGTTATCATTCATGTTGTTTGTTAGAGCATAGGTAATATTAATGACAAACTGACCGCGCCACATCGAAATCGAACCAACCGAAATGTGATTTAGTGGATACGTTTCATTGACACTTTAATTTGACTGTCGGAGATAAATTATAATATTATTTCAGCATAAATTGAATGGAATAACAAACATGATTCACATACACATCAGCTGTAAAACAAAAAACATTTTGTTTTCATAAAAAATGATTATTCGTAAATTAATTTATTTCAAACGTTTGTAAAAATAATTAGTATATGAAGTGAATTACCGTTTAAAAAATAATCAAATCTTTTTTTATCGAAATGAATGACTTTTTTATTGGAAGTTTATTCAGTATTCTTGTATATCTACAGAATGTTACATAAAAAATTTATAAAATAAAATATCAGCTTTCGAACGGAGATTGATGTTTATTATAAATGGCGCAGTCAAAATTAATTATTTTTATTGAAAATCGCGGATGTATTAATGCATAATTAAATTGAAATCAGTCAAAAACAATTATGTCATCTATACTGTCACCGGCCGGGACGTTTACTTTTCTTAGTGACACTGTAAACATTTGTATGAAGCATGGAAAAATAATTCCAGTTGCTTCCAAAGCATACTCACTTCTCAGTTCCAAACCCATCGAGCTTATGCATTCTATTTACATACGAAAGACTTTATGTCCTTTCTTTTTGAATTGAAGCCGTGACATCGTGCCTTCCATGTTTGCCTGTGAAGTAAAGCGGTGACGTGTAAAACAGCGTTTGAGATAGACCAGTATTTTTCAGTGAAAGCTAGTTGTATTTATTTACCTTTATACAAGAGGAGCGTGGGATTAAAATCCAAACCATTTCCTAGGAACATTTTGAGCGCGAGCTACAGAATATCAGCACACTGTTTGAATTTTGCGCACATTTAAAAAGAGCTACTTATCTGCACTTAATTCGAAGTTATATTTTCAGAAAAATGTTTGTCTGCGTATTTTTTCCTTTTGAATAAGAGGATCCCGATTGGGCCTATGTCCAGCAGTGGACAGGCATGGGCTGATGATGATGATGAAGAGGATCCCGAATGTTGTCTTAGAAACGTACCTGGGCTCGACAATGATTTTTTTTGTAAAAGTTGTTCATATTGACGAGCCCAGCAACGTTGCTCGAGGTTTTACACGCAGTATATAAAAATGTATTGCTGTTCGTTAGTCTCACTAAAATCGAGAACGGCTGGACCGATTTCGCTGATTTCGGACTTGAATTATATTGTGGAACTCCAGAGAAAGTTTAAAAGGGAAAAATAGGTATTTTGCGCCATATTAGCTGTATTTACACACATCTAAAGTGTCTAGGGATCAAGTACATTTTAGAAGATTGCAATCAAGAATATATTATACAAAAACTGAATTCATTCAAAATTTATTCAAAATGTGGTGATAAGTCATTGGTATAGGCATGGAGAATTAGGTAGGAGACTAATCCAGAAGATTAGATTTGATTTAAATAAATTATGTTTTTATTTAGAGCTAAACATGTTCTTGATCATTAGACACTTTTGATGTGTGTACATGATTTAAGGCATACTTTTAATTTAGAAAATTTAGTGAGCATCAGTATAAAATTAATACATACATAAATACATTACGCTCAGTGGTTTTCCAGAGGGGTAGGCAGAGATCACCAGAGAGCCTACACTTGCCACGATCCGAAAAGGAATTCGGCCGGTAAATCAATTGTAAACGTATACGATAAAAATACTAGACGGCGCTTGGGAGATATCTACGTATAGATAGGGAAATACATGGTTTTTTTTTTTCGATAAATGCAAGCTGTATTTCAGAATCAATCGCGTAGCTTTTCTGCCGAACGGATATACTCTACGGAGAGTCGAATTATTTTCAGGACATATTGCATATTTCATATCCGATATTCAACGGTCTGGAAGCTCCAGTCTCGACGTACATCGAGATGTTGTAGTTACGGAGTCGAAAATGTAGGTACCTATGTATATATTTCATTCATATGGTGTGAAAAATTAACTTTATAATACTGAGAAATCGATCGGGGATGTGTTTAATTTTTTCTTCAAAATATGTTAAAATCTCACAAAGTGTTTTAAAAAAGGGTCAACAGAAAACAGAATCCAATTAAAAAAAATCTCATACAAAAGCGTAGGATTGTGGGAAATTAATGACTTCCGTGAAGTCCTACTAAGAATAAGTCAATTAGAAGGAAAACTTCCAATAGCACTACTGGCAAGATTACTCGGTAAAACAGTAGTTTTTCCCAGTAGGGAATCGTGTATGTATGGAGAGATCGTAACTTTTTTTACCCAAAGTAATTTCTTTGAAATTCTAACTAAAATTGGTCATCCTTAGCCACATGACGTCCACTGCTGGGCGCGGGCCTCCTCCAATGATTTATAAAATAATGTGGGGAGAAATGTAATAATCGCCACGCTTGACAGGCGGGTTGGCGATCGCAGTGGTGTTGTGGTTTAACTCGCAGAGAGCGCTGCTGCCCGTCCTCTGCAGAGTTCTCCCGGTTGGCTCTTACGACCTCCACGATGGAAAAAGTTGGGCTGGGGTGGTGAGGCATTGTATTCTATTCGCCATCACCACATGGCTAAAAAACGTCACTTCAATATAACCTTTAAATAAAATAAAACCGACTTCCACTATGAAGATTGTATATATTTGTGGTTTTCTCATGAATATTTTTGATTAAATGGGACCGGGAGGCATCAAATCAAAACATCCAAATCTGTTCACCCAGTCAAAAATTTTGAGGTAACAAAAATTAAAAAAATACCCACAAATTGAGATCTTTTCTTCTTGAGAAAAATAGAAACGGTGCAACACAAAAATTTATTACATTTATTTATTAAAATTAATAATTTATTACATTTTTATACATTAATGTGATTGATTACACTCGATTTATTAAGAGGTATATTATTCGAAGTGTATTGTGCGAAGAGTTTTCTAGACTGAATAGCAAGGAAATATTTAAAAGATAACGGATTTCAGGTATATTTTTTACCATCCACAATTTTTTTTTAGAAATACTTTTCACTATTTACCTACATAGCAAACTATCGTATTTATTTACGGTACTCCGTTCCTACGGGAACTTTTAATAAAAAAAACATTTTTTTATTTTTAAAAGTATGAAAAGCCGTTATTCCTTTCAAATATTTCAGGAATTGGCTTTTTTTACTTTAAACGTAAAACAAAATATATCCCTACGTAGGGTTAGCGTAGGTAGTTGGCGACGAGCCTTGTAGTTCCTTGCATTTAGACAAGAATAGGACGACGGTATCCCCTGCCTGGCATATAAGGCGTCTTAAAAGGGGTCCTTGGGGTCGTGGGTATCGGGGTCCCCAGCACCTGCTTGTACGACCCCGAGAAGTCGGCGGTTACGCTGTGACCTGGTAACCGCCGTCGGCGATGGAGATCGCTTGGGCGGGTCCTGGCGCAATTCTTCCGGGCACTCCCGGGATCCGCCCTGCTCGCGACACGGAGGTCATCGTGGGGGTTTAGTCGGTAAACCATGTCCATGAGGATTCCCCCACGTAAAAAAAAGAAAAAGGTAGTTGGCGACCCCCTCGCCTTGGCGTTGCGAGGGGGCTTAGTATCCCGGTAAACGCGCTACCCGGGGAAGCGAAGGGGAACCCACTGGGGCGGTCAGTGAGTTAGGAACCGGCTGACTGGCCGGCCCGAGAGGGACCGCTGTCTCGGGCTCGACGTACGGAGACCGCAGACAAGCGGTCAGGCTGCGTCGAGTTGCGACCGTCCCACCGTGAACCCTGCAGTTCCAGGCATTAGAATAGGACTGAGGTTCACCCTAGCCTGTCGCAAGAGGCGACTAAAAGGGCCGGGGGGTCGATTCGCGCACACGGCGGGGGCCCGCGCGCCTCTTTCATCGGCCTCCATCGAGGGCGACGGTGCCACGTGACCTCGGCACCGTCGGCAGATGTCGAGGCGAGCGGGGAGGGCCACAAATCCCTTAGAGGAGATGGCCGGCTATCCATCTTACAACGGGTCCTGCGCGGCCGGTGCCCCCCTGGATTGAGAAGTCACCGGGGGTTTTTAGTGGATTCACCACATAATCTGAAGGGATTCTCCCCCCGTCAACAAAAATAAAAAAAAGGTAGTTGGCGCAAAAACAGTGCATAATATTTTCGGATGAAATTACCTGCCAATCAGCGCAGTATAATGAAAAGACTACAACAAAATCTGGAAGGAGGTAACTCATTGAGTGGGTGAGATGTCATGTCATTCACATGAGCTACCTTTTTTTTATTGTGGAATAATCCCTTATGGATACTTCGCCGCTAGCGAGGACAATGAACTCGGGTTAGAAAACCCTGCTGAAGTACAAACAATCAATCCGGATTCACTAGTTTTAACTATCGCAAATTGGAAAATCCGTGGATAAGCGCTTTTCGAGGTAACTTGCAATTGGATTTGTTATCTAACATTGTTAACGTTTTGAGCCAATTGTGATTTGAATTTGGAAAAACTGAGAGTAAAGAGAAGGGTAGCAAAAAACATAATACACTGTCATTCGTTCAGAATTCCTACGGAAAAAGGATAAAACGTAGTAAAAGTACATCTGTGATAAAAGCATTTGTTTTAAAATGTCATAAGTAGGTTATTAGGTAACGGTAACTAAGGCCCGTATTCTGAAACAATCGATTTTACTAAAGTAAATAACTGAAATCACGCGGTTGTAATTTCTAATA
>SJJU01014556.1:0-14167 GCA_012932125.1 Conopomorpha cramerella
ACTTTGTTTGGAAAGTATGACAGTGGCAGTAGAAGAAGTGGATAATTCCCTATTGGGCAAGACATTTACACGAGTGGTGTAAAAATTTGCCGCACTAGAAGTATAATATAAACTTACATCGTCCAGATGGATCATGTGCCAGAGAACGTGGCATAATAACGTGGCCCTATAACGGCGATGGGCTCACCCCCAGTCACGTTGGGTTAAATACGCTTGGTGAACTGTGGGCATTTGCTTTAGCAAGTGCCTCTGCCTACCCCGCTTTGGGATTAAAAGGCGTGAAGTGTAGAACGTGGCAAAAGTACTCGAAACCGGTGAACAAGTACGAAAATATACGACAATGTACGCTTTGTTACTGGGAATAAAGTGTCATGACAATCATGTCCATAGTTTAAGTGATTTATATATCAAATCGCTTTGTACAATTTTTTGCGAATTTATTACTTTAGTATTGTTTTATAACAACGATTTGGGTTGAGCGAGGTTGGCGATCGCAGTGGTGTTGTGGTTTAACTCATAGAGAGCGGTGCTGCCCGTTTTCTGGAGAGTTCCCTCGGTCGTCTCTTACGACCCCCATGACGGGAAAAGTTGGGCTGGGGTGGTGACACATTTATTCTATTCGCCGTCACTGCACGAACTAACTAAAAAAACTATGTACAATTTAGTTTTTGAAGTTACTATTGGCAATGACCTAAGAGGGCCAATATGAATGTAGAGATCATTAAATGTTATGTACCTACTTTATATACATATGTCACAATATTAACTATGACACAATAAGTAATACTGAATGCTGATAAACTTAGCCGTGTGATGACGGCGAATAGAATACATGTGTTACCACCCCAGCCCAACTTTTTCCGTCATGGGGGTCGTAACAGGGCGACCGAGGGAGCTCTCCAGAGAACGGGCAGCTGCGCTCTCTGTGAGTTAAACCACAACACCACTGCGATAGCCAACCCGCCTGCCAAGCGCGGCGATTACTGGCATTTTACCTCAAATGATGGATCTCATTGGGGGAAGCCCTCGTCCAGCAGTGGACGTTATTTGGCTGATGATGACCGATGAACTAGAAAATGACCTAAAACTTAGGAACGTTTACAAATTGTTCGATTGTTACAAATTGATATGATGAGACGCATACCTTGAAGATTAACTAAATGCATGTAAGTATACCTGATCCATGTTTGACACAATGTTTAGCTGATCGCCTAACGAGGTGTTGATGACTTCCAACAATGGAGAATTAATCTCCACGCGCATTGAATTAAACGTCTTAAAGTCATACTAATAAGATTCTGAATACATTGTGATGTACTGAAGCTGTCTTTACTGTAATTGTTTGTTGAACATAACCATAATGTTGTGGTGCGATAAATTGAATAATATGAAGATGGAAGCAATATTATTAATGTTGTTATAAAGTATAACAGTAGTTTGTTATTTGATACTCATTACAGGTTGTAAGAGGGTGGTTGGCAATCTTTGCTTTATGTGATTTATGATTTCTTTCTGTATGTTAATTGTTTACAATATTTCCTTAAAACGTTGAGTTCTAATTTGGCAGAATTCTAACATCATCATCATCAGCCGCATTACGTCTACTGCTGGACAAGGGCCTCTTACAATAACTCTCATGATAATTTGGGGGGAAATACCAATAATCGCCACGCTTGGCAGGCGGGTTGGCGATCGCTGTGGTGCTGTGATTTAACTCACAGAGAGCGCTGCTGCCCGTTCTATGGAGAGCTCCCTCGGTCGCCTCGCACAGACCCCCACGAGAGTAATCGATGAGGGAGGCCCTCGTCCAGCAATGGACGTTATGTGGCTGATGAACATTAATTCGCTCCACTTGAAGAAGAATCAAAATCTGGTTTCGCATTATGTGAAACATGGACCTGTATGCTGAAAAAAATATCAGTTTCTATTAAAATACCGCTTGATTACAGTATTCTCTGTTTTACACAAACACTATTAGAGCGGGACAAATGTGTAACTGAGCTGAGATCAGTGCTTGAGTGGATTATCAGAATTCAGGTCATAATCTTGAAAACAATCCCAGTCAGTTCCTAGCTAAGAACATTTCGTAGATTCAATAGCCAAAGACGGCGGTGGCGGTGGCGGTGAATCGCATTTCGTCGCTCACGAAATGGAATTGGTGCGATAAGACTCATTCACGACACGTGACCGGCTCGGGTACGACATCGCGCCGGTCCGCGCACGGATACGGACAATTTCAAGAAGCATGGCAGGAGACCCCTTCAATTGGGAATGCGTATGTACTACACGAGCACGTACTGCTGCATTAGTATTGTTTCATGTAGTAAGTTATCGAATGCTTCCGTAATAGTAATAAAGAACCAAGTTCGAAAATCATTCGAAATGAAAAAAATGAAAATATGAAAAATGAAAATATATTTATTCATAAATAACAGTTACAAGAAATAGGTCCTAATAATGACTTTCACATGAAGTCTGTAAGACTAGGTTCCTTAATTTTTTAAAGTAAACAGAATAAATTAAAACTGACGTTGAATGACAGTATCAATTTAAATGTTCAATAAAAATAACCTGTTTTCAGTTGGTCCTAGTAGACAGGTAGGAATTTATAACGTTCTTAATATAAAATGCAAAGGTTATGGCAACTTTTAATTGCCTGTTTATATTTTTCTACAATGTTCTTCATAGACTGTTCAGTCCTCAAAGTGTCATTGATGTCATGTCTTAATTATTTTGTAAGTGTGAATTTCATTGGTGAATAACATAAATACTTAATATGCTTTAAAAATAAAATCGTCTGAACCAGCCTTTACAGTTGCGTATTTTTTTTTTTTTGTTCAAAGGAATCATTGTTACAAGAGTATCTGAGATTACTTTCGGGTTGGTCCTCAGCATTGTGTTGTGATTGTTTTCTCAGTTTACAGCGGTCTCGGGGCAACGAGCCGCGCCGCACCGAGCGACCACGCTCAGCTGTGCCCTTTCAATTTTGTACTACACAATTTGTCTAAAGCGCTCTTTCCAGGAAAACTTCTAAATATTTTCTGTAAGTCTACATTGTCTCGCGTCATCCATCATCCAACAACGGTTCTATGTATAGTAGTCTGAAAACTTTTTTACAGTTATCCTCCGAGTGTTTAAGCCTGTGGAAGACATTGTGAAACTTGGAGCATTCATTCCCGCACGAGAAGACAACTGTACCCCAGCTGCGGCGGCTACAAGTTCTCTCGTGATAACATCAAATGTTTTCTCCATTACGCCTCAACTGTTTAAAACTCGCTTCCCTCATAATCTGAGAAAATGGCACTTTTAAAACCTTCTGACAAAGTTATTCGTCTATTCCAAGTATCCGAATTGTCGGGAAGTGTATGTTTTGATGTCAGAAAATTGTATGCTTTTGAGGAAGGAAAGTCGTGGAAATGTCTCAATCAGAATATTCCTCACACGTCGGACCAGGCTTTAATTTTCCATGAGGGTGTTATCTTGATGTAATCGTTTCGGGAGCTTTCGGAAGTGAGTGGCGCTGGTCTCCGGAAGCCGCCGGGACCCGACAGAGAATTGTATCCGAATCGGGTCAGCGCCTCCTTTAATCGGTCGCTGTATTTACTTTTGAGCTCCAGAGCTCCATTGTACTATTTGTGTAGGTTAAGCGATATGGAGTTGACAGTCGAATAGGTACACAGATTAAATTAATGTCTACCAAAATAGGAAAGGCCTAGAAACCATACATTTATAAATATATTCGAAAACGTATTTTCCAATTCCGTTCGGCAAATAAATCTCGAACATAAAATAACTCCACTTGAAAAAATGCTGTTGATGCATGTCTGTTTCATAAACATTTTATGGAGGAAGTTAAACATTTATTTAGCTGTAATAAATCAATGGCCAAAAATGGGAATGTTTTATTTTATTCTTGACTTTATTTTTATTTAGTCAACGTAGAGACATAAATCTAGATGATATATTTTTAGAAGGTCTTTGATGCTTCACGATTCGGCTGCGCGTGCTTCAGTTTACTGCTCCCTTCCTGTTTTCATTATACAGTAATGGGAACTTCCTGAATCTTTCCTTTACAGTTTGACGGAAGCTCACGCCACGTTTGCTCACAGCTTCCTAATGGGGCGGGTGTTGACGAATGTCTCACTTAACAAGTGAAAAGTATGCCATCTTTAACAAAAAAGTAAGTTACTACTTTCTGGAAAGTAAAAATTCTTTACTTTACCGATTTGGAATATAAAGAACGCGATGCAGAACTTTGTTCGTCTAACATAGTCTTTGGATATTATTAAATGTCTCGAACATTATCCCCCTTACCAATAAACGCGTTTTCACTTACACAACGGCTATTACAGATCTACTTGAACTGTTTATTCCGTATTTGACATACAACTGACAAGTTAAGTTGAGCTTTGTGTATCTTCGAAATAGCAATTCCGCCGTTATTGGTAAGGCCCTATAAAAGCGTACGTCGGGCATCACCCAGTTAAAAGAAAAATCATGAAAATATCATGGTAAATATGCCATGAAATAGCATTGCATACATATTATTATTATGGAACGCGCGCCTGACGTATGTGTAGTATATTAATGTTAAACCATCCGCAGTAGTACTTGAGGTCCGAGACGGCGCGAAGCACTGAGATCCAGCGCAATCTGTACTGATTGTTCTTTGATTTATTGAATGCCATTGTAGCAAGCTCTAACAAGATTCACAGACTCCATTCGCCGGTGGCAAAGAATGGCGGACTAATCTCGGCTGCTACTACATTACATCTCATCAAATCAGTCGGCGTATTGCTCTGACATAGTAAATCACCAGTACGTTTCTCCTCCACAGTACCGTAACCTTTCCCTCGACGTTTCTAGAACATCCAATTATACAAATTGACAATGTTGTGTTCTTGTGGCAGATTTATTTGTTCGCTGATGGTCGCGAGGGGACTTTATTCCGAACAGACTTTAAACCCAACGAGAGACACTTTACTAACAACATAGGCAGATATTTTCAAAGCTTAAAATTCGAAATGTGTACTGTGAAAGGGGAAACATAGACACCGGAGCGCTGGTTTCAATAACATTAGAATAAACATAGAGCATGTTTATGTTTGTTATAGATCGTAACTGCAGCCTGCGATGTTTCTCACAGGCCGGCGCGGCTCGCCGTAAATAATCGTCCCGGGAACGTATACGAGGGCCTATTCACGTTACATGCAACAATTTCCATCATAAGCGTCATAACACTACTCAGTACCTGTATCTGCTGAGAATACAGCCTTGGTGTTTCACACACAACATACGAGTGCATAGCCACATAAAACGTGCGGGGAAGATCTCGGGGCTCAGCGCACGAACGATAATTCAATTCCAGTCTCTATTGCAAGTTCAACCGGTATGCGTTGGAAAAATAATTACATTTGTGCAACAGTGTTGTGCTCGCCACCGCTTTACTGATTACTGATTGTCCGGAGACCACTGTTCAATGTTCAATAGGTACTCGTACATTTTATTTTTTATCACGGTGTCACTGAGAGTATTATGAGTCATGCCTTAATCTGCCTCACATCACTTTGTCTTTTGATTCATTAATTAAAAGGCAACTGCATACATTATTAATATAACATTTTATCGTCAATAATGAAGGCAGCGTTTCGTCAGAACTGGGCGATCCATCACTCAATGTCCAGGTACCAGGGCGACAGGAATGTCGTAGGTGTGACAATAGAAAGTGTTGATACCTCGTGACGGTTTCTGTCACTCGTGCTCCACCCGCTACAACTTTTTACATCTTGTCGTTTTGTAATATTATTCATTGAATCGCATAAACGTTTACCGATCACAACTTGGAAACGATCGATTTCATGTAAAGAACATATTTAAGTAGGTAGTAGTGGCGAAGCTAGGAGGTAAGCCGGTAGTGAAAAATAGGCACTTAACCAATGCTTATTTAGATTTTTTTATTTGCCTTACTTATTTGAGCTATAATAAGTTCCTACGCTATTAATTTCCTTGAAAATATTTGTCTTGTCTTGTACTAGCGGCCCCCTACCCCCTAGTTTCGCCACTAGTAGGTAGATAATAATATAAGTACATTTTAGCGCATTATTCTAGGAGTACAATAGGACCAAAACGAATTATCTATCACAGATTATGTAGGGACTGAAACAGTAAAGTTGCTACTTGTTTATACGCAACATTCCTGCAGTAAGACAATATCGACTCGTCCAGCTCTCGAATCATAGCAGACAATCAATATCACGACCCTAGACGTCTTCTTCGACTCCAGTACTCTCTACACCTCATTACTGTGTGAGGTAGTGCTTCAGTTGTCACCATTTATGTCACTAAACCTAAGGGTTATCATCAAGTACCCTAAAGGCGTCTACACGCCAAACCCGCCGGGTTGAGCCGCCGGATATGTTCGCTCTTATCGTGCCGGAAACATAAGCAAAGCCAGCGGGCCGGCCCGTTTGGTGTGGAGAGGCCTTAAGATCTATTTATACTGAAGCTAAGTGGCGATTGTTAAATTTATGTTATATTCAATACTTCTAGAAAATATTTCTCTATACTTCGCTATAAGATTTAAAAGGTTGATTGTATTATAAAACCTATTTCCTGACCAGGTTGATGTGTTTCACTGCAGCAGAGTAGTGATGAAGCAAATGCCAGTATCAGCCTATAAGTCCCAGTGCAATAAGATAGTAGATATCAATCGGATTGGCCTCGATGTGCTCGTCCCGCGGGAACATCCGGCGGCGCTCGCTGGCGCTTGTCCACTGATTCAGAACGCCATGTACCTCTCATGTAGCAGGCAATCGCTGTCGTAACCAAGTATTTACTATCGGCCGGCTTATTCAAAGAAAATTGTACGTTACCTACATTATAATCTTATTATCCGCGCGGAGGTGCCCACCACCCAGATGTACGTGACCCGCGTCCACTTCGAGGTGAAGGCAGCAGAGGTGGTTAATTACATCCACAAGAAAGCCAAGATGACGCTGAGAGTTGAGAAGCTGAACTCTCATAATAACGTGAGCTTTAGCTCCTTTGTGGTGAGAGTTCCTACAGATAGCATCTCGACGTTTCTCGACCCCAATTTTTGGCCGAAGGGAGTGAAGTTCCGGCGCTTTAAAGGGCGGCTGAGACGGGCCCCCCCGGAACGCAACACCTCGCGTGTGTTTTAGTATAATAGTTTAATTTTAAGTATATTTTAAATATAATATATATATTATTAAGTTTAAGGTATTTATTACTATGGGTCTTAGAATTAGTAATAACATCTGTACTATTCTTAAGTTACCTGAAAATAAATTGAATTGAATTGAATTATGTAAAAGTCCAGTGTCATGATGTTTTTTCCCAATGAACTCTTCACCAAGGCTACCGATATTCACAAAAGTTGGCATTTATATGTAATTTCGTCCAATTTGAGAGATAGAATAGGTTATATCTCGTGACATCCACTGCTGGGCACACGCCACCCTGGAGGCCTTATATTTAAACTAAGTACAGTTACAGAGGTTTACGTGCCTTAGAAAGATCCCGGTATGATTCATGTCCGACAACCTCCAAATAACTGATTCGGAGGTTCATTTAAATGCTTTTAAACTTTCAAATTTATCGGTCTCATTAAAGGGAGATAAGCCGCGTAACGGCTCGTCTCGCAGCCGAGTTGGGGCAGAAGCCGTCGAGGGTCCCGCTCAATATTGGCCAAAACTATGAATATTTAAATGAAAGCCTTGCTTTTATGACGTCAGCAGTAAAACGGAAGAGTGTGCGCGTGAGAGGAGTACCAACGTGACCCGGCGCAGGGCTCAGCCGTACCATGAGTTAAACGGTGAAATAATAGTTGTGAATCCGCTATTTTAAACTGAAACTGGTGTAGCGTTGTGAGTTTATAGTAGGGGTGGTGTCATCCCCCAGTCGGTCCGCGTCGCATCCAAATGGCAAGTTGGTACACGGACGTTTGTCTCGTTAATTATGTAGAGACGGATATTCCTCAGAGTTCCCGCAACGAAAGTAAGAAGTGGCGGTGGCGGCGGCGGCGGCGCGACAGACACGCCAAAATGAAATTGCGATTTTGATACGAACGAGTTTTGCAGTGAAACGGGTTTATTATGTAGGTACGACAAAATGCGAAAAAGTATGCAATAACGTAGCTACACTTTCTCGAAAGGAACGATTCGTTTCATTGTTTATTGTAACTTCTTTATTGAAAAAACAAACAAGACAATTGAAATCCAAAAAATGTTTTTACCAAAAAAAAACATTGTGATAATATGAAAGTTAGCTAAACAAAAGCACTTAAACTTAGATTATTTAAGTTTGTAGATGAAGTAATACAGACATGCCTCTAGATTACGGCATTCCGTTATCATGACATGAACATCCGTCCTAGAAAATGTTGAGTGCAGCGTATTATAAACAGTGACTTTTAATTCGTCGTACGTAACCAAATAAAATAGTACGTATAAATTATTATTTTACTACATATTTAAAGGCATAGCGTTGAGTGGTTGATTTTGAAAATGAGGAAACTAAAATGTTTTATTCGTAATACAAATATATTAAGATAATTAATATTTGAACATGCACTAGTTACTACAATTAATTCCCCAAAATAATAAAACATGAGGTTTTTCGATTCTATCGTAGACGTATCACGTACATATGACTTCTCTGTGTATTTATACAAACTCAGAGCATAGCCATAAATAATTTTTTTTAGCCATAAAGTTTAAGGCCCTTAGGACAGAATCATCCGACTCATCATATCTCGTAGGTCACTCCTAGCCTGACAGTTGCTGTAAAGTTGAACAAAGTAAGGGAATCAATGAAAGATAATAAACCGTAATCCGGATACCTCTTAGATCGGTTGTTACGCCTTGTGTTGAAATAATTATCTCGGATACTTTTTTGCACGTCATATTCTCCTGATACAAAAGACATTTCAAGCACTCGAAGGTGAAATCTGACGATATATTTAATTTGCAGATGACCTAAAACGTTTTCTTGTATCATATATACAACAAAACCATAAAATCAAGCGCACAATCAAACATTTTACCCAAATGTACTATTTTGTAAACATGAATTGGCTTAGAAGTTCGCCGCGGCCGCCGCCGCCGCGCCGACCTCCGGGAACCGGGAACCCAACCCCGGCGCGTGAAACAAAAAACTGGCGAACCACCCGAGCCCCGACGCGCAGCAAAAAGGCCACCACCACACAAAGCGAGCAGTAATTAAAAGATCAGGTAAACAAGGCACATCGACCACCCGGAGCTCTCTTCAAATCAATTGAGGATTCCGGACGTAATAAACTAACCTATGGAATTCACCCCTTTTCTGGTTGTGTTGTATGTTTTAAACAAAACAATAATTAGATTCAGCCACTAACCATAATCGGAGTTGATCAGCGGCGACGGGAAATAAATTAACCGACACTGCCCGATCAAGTCTAAATCAAATCTCCTGCAGTCGTTAAACCACACAATTGCATACCTTCAGAAAGCTCCCACGATGTTGTTACTGACGATGTCACGGATGCCAATCCACTGTTATTAAGCACTTCACAGAATCCTCAACATAAAATTTAATAATAGGAAGAAGCTACACCCATAGATGATAACACAGAGTTTGGGTAATACACTCGCGAAATTGAACAGCTGCTGCGAGATGGTGCGGCACACGTGCGCGCTGGAGGAAGTGTGGCAGACGACTGAGTGGCCGAGGACGACGGCGGCGGCGGCGGGGCGGACCCACGACCACGACGCTCGCGCCGACAGCCGACCACAATGGAAACGCGAGCGCAAGCACCTGTGCCACACACTAAACTCTTTTTTCTTTTAATTCCACTAGTCGTCAAGGTTTGCGGCCCTGCGGTTGCTGACCTTTCGCATTATCATCATACTCATAATATACAAAACAAGACATAAATAATAATTCCCTCGTAGATCAGCAATTCAATTTACATTCAATAAGGGTACTGCATTCATTAGGAGTAATCGACAGCATGAATGGAGGAGCTCGTCATCAACAATAGCCGATAATTCATCAACGTGTTTTATACTATTTGTAGCTAATTTAAGAGTTGGAGACAAATCAATGGCCTGATGTGACGGATGAAAGAGTTATTGCTGGCAGTAGGAATCTTAGGGACAATGGTGTGTGGGATATAAACAACATCCAGATGCTTTCCTGGGTGATCCACTCTTATTCCAATCCTAAACATGCTGGCACTGGCACAAGAGTAACGAGGAACATCATAACACACGATTAAGACATAATAATATAGGATGCATCCGAGCTACAAGTCATATAGAGATATTTATAAAGGCATATTTTGCAACACGACAGGTGAGGTTTCTCAACAAAGCAACGCGAATACCTATTAAAGCGTGATTAACGACAGAAATAACTGTAAACTCTATCTATAAAGTAAACTGTGCAACGTCTAATCCGGTAACATTCCCGATTATGAAAGGTAATTGCTGGAAATAATCCATTTAGTGCACAAAAGCACTAGAAGCAGCTCCGGCGCAGGCTTGAGCGGAGGAATGCGTCCCCCTCCCGCGGCCCCCCCGCGCGCCGCCCGCCGGCGTCTCTCCTCCACCCGCGCTCGCCGCAAGGCCGCGCCAGGAATGTCCTACTTACTGCCCAGGAAAGTGTGTGTATGCCTGACTTGCACTAAAATTACTAAAAATACAAATCTATATTGCTCCTGCGCATTGAATCAATAATAACAATGTGACATCTCACAGTCATTATCCTATGCACCCACTACGAGAAAGTAGACTTATTAATGTATGCTAATCTTGCAGAGGCTGAAGCAGTGATTAACCAGCACAGGCAACATCTGCAACGCAAATGAGAATACAATAAAGCTGTAACAAAAGACAAGTTATCTTTACGACATGAGATTATCGAAATGAAATGCGCGGTCGACAAAAAAAAAGGACGAAGACAATGAATGACTTCATAGTACCTGACTGTCTCCCACTACCTGTCCTAATCCAAAAGTTATACAAAAAGTATCAGAAGAAGATTCCTTCTTACTACTGGCAATTATACAAGAATTTATCGGATCTGTGATAGTGATGCGATCATTCTGATTGCTCGTGACAAATGCATTAGCCGCGACCCCAGCGTGATGGACGCCGACATCACGCGCGTCTCGTTGCAGAGGTCTCGCCTGTTACACACGTAATTAATCATATTATGATCTTGTGTAAGATAATTCGTTACGTTTTTTTAACGACAAGCAGCGTAATGGAAGTAACTCAGTAAGAAGTGCCTATTCTAAACTGTCTAATTGGAATTTATTTGTTTTCAAATTCTAGTAAATTAAAATATTTGAAAAGGAAAATAATAAACTGTACATCAAAATTACTAACATGCACACTTAAAAAGCCAAAGTTATCATCAGAATGGCAATTAGAAGACCAAATCAGTAATTTTGTTGCTAAGTCAGTATTTTAGTTAGGTTAGGATAGACTTTTTTGATGCACGTTTAAATACTATCCATTTGAAAATCGTCGATTATTATTTTTATTACGAGTATATTGTGCGCGACATACTGTCGCGTGACGTTGGTATATAACACAGCGTTTGTTTAATTCCCCTGAGATCGATACCCTTTATGCAACATCCTAAGAAAACTATTCTCGAAACTGCTAAACTTTCGTCTGAAGTTCAACAACCCACTTCAAACTCTTAGCAGCTAGTTTCGGATTTGGACTGAGATTTCGGTATTCCGGAAGTGCTCGCACTCCGAGTTGGGCAAGTCCGGAGACGGGCCCAAAGCGACCGCGTCTTCCCGCGCTCTTCCAAGGGTTGCGGAGTTCTGGTGAGTGCCGCTGAGGATTTCTGCAACGTGCCACATGCGGCAAATAACGCCGCGCCGATTTGCGAATCTTTCAGGATTTCAATCGTTTTCTTCTCACATTCTACAAAGTTTCAGAAACGAATGTACATTTCAAAGTATTTCTTATACATACTCATACATATTACATTACATTAGTAAAATTTCGAATAAAATATAAATTACTAGATGTCTTGGCAAACATTTGTTTTGCCATAGAAAGTAGCTTTTGAACCCCTTATTTGATGAAATACACCTTTTAAGTCTTCCCTGGACTTCCACGTGTGATTCCAAGACCGAATTTATCCAAATCGGTCCAGTCGTTCTCGAGTTTAACGAGACTAACGAACATCAATTCATTTTTATATATGTGCATATAGGTAATTGCGCGTACTGATATTTTATTTGAGATGCACATTCAGATTTTTCCTTTCATAGCTGTGCCCTTAGCTTGACGGAACTTTCCTGAGCATCAAAGCAATTTCGCCATTTTGTCAATATTGCCCTCCGCGCTTGCCAGTTTTAAGCCGAAGCTCGCTTGTTGAAAGGCTCGCTAGAACTAATATCGCGCTCCCAATATTCCATAGTCGATCGGGCGAACACGTGACCATGATGTACATTGGATCTTAATAGAGGGGAATAGAGTTGCTGTTTCTATACCAGTAGAGAGATGCATCTCAATGCTGCATTGTTCTAGTATGGGCTCGGTCACTATTTCCCAGCAGACTTGGGAAACGAGGTTAAGTATTTAGATGTCTCGGCAAAGGAAATAAACACCTGCAAAGCTTTACCGACTGATTTGCAAGCAACACATTTAGATATATTTACTTCGACAATTTGTTGCTTTGTAGGCAACGGACTTAAGGAACAAATAGACAGAAAATTGTGAATTATACAAACCGTCTAGAGTTTCGGTATTATTTTCGGAAACAAAGTGCTTACAAAAGAGTACATGAAGATTGAGATAATCTCTGAATGCGGTTTTAAGACCAGTCATAAAACGTCTTTGCGTTGCTGATAACAATATTGAGATCTCCTGCTGTGAGCGATCACAATAACTCATTCATATTTCGTTAAAGGAAAAGTAAAGGTATTTTTTTATCATTAAGAACAAGCATTTGAGCACCATCCTGCCAGATGTTAAGCAGCGATGTGGTCTACGATGGAGCACACTTATTCATTAGGTACCTATTCACCCGCGACTTGAAGACTTTCAGACTGTACTGCGCAGGAAACACAGACTTCGGCAAGTCATACCACATCCTAGCGGTTCGCACTATGAAAGTAGACCCAAACCGTTTGGATCGCGTAAACGGTGAATCCACCTGGTATGAATGACGTTTTGCTTATCGTTGGAACGTACATAATACTATAATACATCGCATTAAACCTAATTAGGGTTACTTAGGATCTTAAAAAGCTGGAGTCTAATCCAGAGGATATTTTTAATAACAGAAAATAATTTTCCCTTTAGTGAAAACGCCGATAAAGTAGTCCGAGTGCGTTCTACACAATCTAACCCGTGTATTAATCGGCATCGATCCACCAGCGTGCGGTGCGGTGGTGGTTCAGAAAAAGCTCGTGGCATTTACGTCTTGGCGGTAAAGTTTGCAAACAGCGAGCTGCAAATCTGGAGAATTCCTTAATGAAATGAATGGAATTTTTACTGAAAATCCCTTGTCCGAATGGGCTCAATTGGCCATTTAACTGAGGGCTGTTATGCTCTGTTGTTGCTCCAGTTATCACACGCTTTCATTCTTTTCATTTAGGCATTTCGTCGAAGAATAGTTAAAGTAAGACAATGTTAACAGAATAGTTAGTCAAACGCTTGGTTCATCGTGTTTAAAAACAATAGAGCTCTGAGCCCGTCCGCTCTGACGCCGTAATCTCTGGCTACTCTGTGAGACAAAAGTGTCTATTTACTATTCGACTGCTTATTAGAGGCTATATTACACGTTTGCTACTGAAGGTGTAAAAAGCGAGAAAATGTGTAACAATTACGCACCGTTAATTGCGGCCAGAGAAGTGACTGTAATTAGAGACATTAAAACTCCAAATGTTCTGTTTAGCCACCTGAACGTAAAGGCCTAGATAAAAGTTAGCCAGCTAATTCATGGACTTTCGTGTAGGTTTCGTAGGAAAAAGTCATGGACAATTTTCTCCAACGTGTTCAGACGTGAGACAGTCGTGGGGTTCATGTTTTATTCAGTGTTTCTGCTGAAGCGCGTAGTCGGTCGACTGTCGCGGGGCGGGAGTTCCTCCACGGAACTTAATACTGACGTTGGTTACTAACAGTATTTTTAATAGGCG
>SJJU01014557.1:0-16079 GCA_012932125.1 Conopomorpha cramerella
TTCATCACGATGTTGTCCTTCACCGTACAAGCGTTGCGTTGCGTACATAGGCTCTGAAAAAGAGTCCCCATTGGTACACGTCCAGTAGCGGGACACTCAGACGTGTTACGTTTAAAACAAGATATTGCAAAAGTCTTCGCGGGACCGCACCAGTTTTAATTTAAAGTTCAATGCTAACCGCATTAACATTGATTCAATGATCGAATGGAAGAAATTATACCGTCTTAACTATAATTACGGAAAGCACTTAAAGCAATGTGCAATGGGCCCGTTGGTGTAGTGGTCAGCATGTCTGCCTCTGCTCCGTAGGGTCGTGGATTCGATTCCCACCGTTGACAGGTGCTTAGGTGATGAACTATTAAGCACTTGTTGGATGTGTCTGGGTTTTTTATTGATATAAGTATATATTTAAATGAAAAAAAAAATATAAGTAAATATATCTCGTTGTCTCGTACTGATTTCCATAACACAAGTGCTTTAGCTACTTAACATGGAATGAAGGCAATGTGTGTATTATAGAAAAATATTTATTAATTCATTTGTAAAATATATATTCGTAGCTAAAATTAAAGTGTTATGGAAATTAGACAACGAAATATTACTGTCATGGATTTTTTAATGTATATTATGTATAAATAAAACACCCAAAAACATCCAACAAAGTCAAAGTCAGCGGATATCGTAATCACGCCCATTTTAACGTTAAGATATCCCTGATGAATAACCGGGGCTATGTGGGACTCGCACCCACTAAAACCCCACGTGACGCGTTATTCCCGGGGTCCCCGGAACGACCTTAGCCACAACATTCAAGGCTGGCACCAGCCGCACTAGGCCTTTAGAATGGGGACAATCAACACACCCCCAGAAACAAACGACCCAACAGTACAGAGGCAGACCCGCTGACCACCAGTGGCGTGCACACCATAGGCAAAAAGACACTGCCTACCTTAGTTTTTTAGTTACCCGACCTAATAATACAGCTATTGCTAGATTTTTTGTTGTACTCACGACATAGGCTAACGAAAGTCCTGTGTTTTGTGGGTAAGTAGATAGGTCGGTAGATGTATGAATGTAGATGAAGCGAAAGGGGTATGTCAGGATCGTGACAAATGGAGATCTGTAGTCTCTGCCTACCCCTCTGGGAGACAGGCGTGAAGTGTATGTATGTAGATAGGTCGGTAGGTACCTATATTTTGTAAAGACAAGTTACCTATACATAGGCGTCAATCCTTGGGGATTTTACAACAAGGTAGGCAGTCTACCTTGTTGTAAAAGCCAGTGCACGCCACTGCTGACCACTATACCAACGGTTTCGTTAATTACAATACAACGTTTTCAGAACGCGCATACTTCACATTATTGTCTCGAAGACTAGCCACATAACAAGCATTTAATTCTACAATTAGACATAATATTATTAAAACACATGCCGTGTGGTGACGGCGAATAGAATACATGTGTCACCACAACCAACTTTTCCAGTCGTAAGAGGCGACCGAGGGAGCTCTCCAGAGAACGGGCAGCAGCGCTCTCTGTGAGTTAAACCACAACACCACTGCGATCGCCAACCCGCCTGCCATGCGTGGCGATTACTGGCTTTGCCCGCCAATTGATTATGAAGATCATTTGGGGAGGTTTCTTTTGAAATGAACAATCGCCTCAGGCAAGGTGGACTGATGATATACGCAAGATGGCTGGCAGAAGCTGGAAACAATTGTAGAGGCCTATGTCCAGCAGTGGACAAGTATGGGCTGATGATGATGATGAACAATCGTTTGACCACCATCCTATCTGATGTTAAGCAGCGATGTGGTCTACAATGCAGCAAACTTGTTCAGTAGGTACCTATTCACCCCAGTGACTTGAAGACCTTCAGACTGTACTGCGCAGGAAACACAGACTCCGGCAAGTCATTCCACATCCTGGCGGTTCGCATTATAAAAGTAGACTTGTCGGAGTCTGTGTTTCCTGCGCAGTACAGTCTGAAGGTCTTCAATTCACTGGGGTGAATAGGTACCTAATGAACAAGTGTTCTCCATCGTAGACCACATCGCTGCTTAACATCGGGCAGGATGGTTGTCAAAAGCTTGTTCATAGAGATAAGAAAAAGACGCAAACCGTGTGGTTTTGGTAGGCCCTCGTCCAGTGGACGTTATGTGGCTAATGACATCTGTCGTATGTTTTATGTTGTCTTTGTTATACAGTTAGCACTTATTAGTGATATCATTCTCTTAATGGACTTTGTATTTTAGGTGTATTTTTTTTTCTAATACATCCATTAGAGTAGAAGAAAAAACTCATATACCACCGTGGCTAACACACACATTCGATGTTTATTGACAATTTTACGTTCGAGATTAAATGTTTGTTTTATTATGTAAAACAATCTTGAGAGTATACAGGTACATAGTATAATGATACGGTTTTAGGAAATTTCCGTGGCCAGTCAAATTAAGAATTATTATGTGCCTAGCATCGTTGATTATCTAATTTACATGACAGCAATGCTGTGATACGGTATACATTAACGTAAAACCTCTTTGTTAGTATCTACCTTTTCTTCATAATATACTGGCTGTCTTTGTTTTCTGAGTACAGTCTGAAGGTCTTCAAGTCACTGGGGTGAATAGGTACCTAATGAACAAGTGTGCTCCATCGTAGACCACATCGCTGCTGATCATCAGGCAGGATGGTGGTCAAACTCTTGTTTACTGTACAGCGCGGCGTTACTCACGTTTTTTCGATCTCATGGAAATTTGTAATTTCCATAAAACATAGTCTACATAAAACAATAAATACAATATAACATAGTCATTGTTACTCGGGGATAATGTAGCATCCGAATGATGAAAGAATTATCGAAATCCGTCCTGTATTTTTTTAGTTTATTCGCTACAAACATCTATATAACAATACAATTCTTTCCTCTTTATAATATTTACTATGTACTATATCATCATCATCATCATCAGCCCATACTTGTCCACTGCTGGACATAGGCCTCTCCAATTGCACGCCACTGTGATCTGTTTTCGGCTTCTCGCATTCAGCTTCTGCCTGCATGTACTATATATAGTTGTCCAAATCGGTTCTCCCAGTCAAACGATTAGAGGTAACAAACATAAGAAAATAGCTACTAATTACAATAAAATACGTACTATAACCCTGCAACAACAACCAGATGAACTCATTCTCTTAAGCTTATTTCCAAACTTATTTCACTTGCAACTTTCACCGGGAGGTTGTCAATGTCAAGCGTTGACACTGCATTCCATCCAGTGCAAACAACCCTTGACACTGACAGTGAAAAGGGCGAAGTTCAAAAACTTTTAAGTAACGCCTAACCAAAAAAAAAAGTAATACCGTGTTTTGCATTTTTCACGTCTTCATAAATTTGTCGAAGAATAAAAGTGAAAGCAAGAAACATTTGTATGTATTTAAAGTACCTATGTATTTGAATGAAAAAATAAAATATATAAGTAAATATATTTTGTTGTCTGATTTCCATAACACGAGTGCTTTAGCTACTTAACATGGGATGAAGGCAATGTGTGTGTTGTTGTAAAATATTTATTTATTATTATTTGAAGACTTGTTTGAAGTTGTATTCCCTTCGTATGTCGGAAATCGTTGGGGGAGGCTCTCGTCCAGCAGTGGACGTTATGTCGCTGAGGATAATGAATAACAAGTTTATTTATCATAAGTAAGATTAATTTCAGTAACAAATCTAGAGTAATAAAATAAGTCACATGTTTTAACACGTTTCATGTCTAGATTAAGTTAGGATTTCTTAGACATATTTAACAGTTTATGTACAAATAACAAATAAATCATCTAAAACGATACAAACAATTCTAAGAAGGAAAAATAACAAAACATCTTTTAAATAACAACGTATTTCATACACTGTAAAATAAATAAAAATCATAGATTTACTAAATAATATCTAAAATAGAACCCGGTATTTAGTACACAATTCTTGGTTTCGTGCGAAGAATAATGACCCTTATGTGGTCTTAAAACTCAGTCAATAATTAAGTACATTTTCCCATGAATGTATTGTAAAGTTACGTCTATTCTTCATATACCATTACCATTTACCATACAAGTCATACCATTTTTAATTTAGTACCTTTATTATGTGAAGCAATAAATATGTAATTTGAAACACGTTCAAAATTTTTATGTGGTCAATAAAATACTTTTTATCCATCGAATACCTATGAAGCATCCGTTTAGTTTATGTAGCTCAAATATTTGACAAGGATACATGTTAACTATTTTTTTTTTGCCCGCTTTTCTGTCAATATAGCAATGTTTACAACTGAGGTACTAGGTAAAGATTGAGATCTACTAAGAATTTTACTGACGCAGTTTGATCACTCTACTAAAACGTGACCGGCATACGTTCTGAGCTTCATGTTGTGTAAATATTTTATGTCTAGCTTTTACCTGTGCCTTTGCACGCGTAGCGTTTCAAAGTAGTTAGGTTTTGTTTAGGAAGAGTCTAGACTAATAGTGGTTTTCTGCTTATTCACCGTCAAATAATTCATCAATACATAGATAGTGTTGGCTGTAGGCTCATTTTCCATAACCACGTTATTTTTACTCAATATTGTTCACCGGGTGTATAGGCGCGAATATAACCAAAGACAAGCTCGAGCTTACCTTTGTTATTTTACTCGACTCGTGACCACGACGCATGCAACTGCGTCGAAACGTCGAATGTGTTAATATATCTTTTCGATACAAACGTCTCATCTTTAATTTCGGCGGTGGGCCTGTGACCCTAACAGATAGTATTAGTAGTATATAGGATAGTTACAACTTTCACAGTGCGAACCGCCAGGACGTGGAATGAATTGCCGGAGTCTGTGTTTCCTGCGCAGTACAGTCTGAAGGTCTTCAAGTCACTGGGGTGAATAGGTACCTACTGAACAAGTGTGCGCCATCGTAGACCACATCGTTGCTTAACATCTGGCGATGGGCTCACCCCCTGTTACGTTAGGTTAAATACGCTTGGTGATTCTTGGGTATTTGCTTATTAAGCAAGTGCCTCTGCCTACCCCGCTTTGGGATTAAAAGGCGTGAAGTGTATATATATTTAATGGGCTCAGTGCTTTTCCGGAGTTTCGCTGGTATTTTTAATTAAACGTTGTAGTGTTACTTGTACGTGTACTTTGATCAACATAATTGTGGTTACACTATAGCCCGACAATTAAGTCAGTTATAAAATTCCTTAGAATGTCTTTAATTGTCTCCTTTAACAGAAGGAAATAATTCTCCTCTTTATTCTCCTAAAACAAGTTAATGAATCTTCTATAACTAAATAAATAAATCTCTTGAAGTAACTCTCCTCGGAGATCCGGAGTCACTGCTTAATGGTCCAAAAGAATAATTGAAGAAACAGAAGTATTTTTATCGTTTTTATGTCTCAGGCCATCATATTTTCACAATTTGTCATGAATCAGTCAAGATTGTCCCTTTACGTGAGTACTTAGTAAATAATAACAGTGATTAACTCAGCATTTTATTTCGAAACAAAGTTAATTACCTACTTAAGGTTTTTTCCCTTCCGATAATTTCATAAGACTTATACGTAGAACTAGGTAAGTAAATCAAAGAAATCAATTTACAATTCAAATTGATATCTTGATAAGGTATCAGAGTCTCAAGAGACGACTGCTGTTGGCGGTCAGTTCTTTTTTTTAGTATCCTATGAAGTTCTACAGTATTTATTTGAATTTTAATAACAAAGAGATCAATTAATTAGTATTCAATTATTGAATGATTGTTAAAAAGCGATAATTGTGCTCTATCGTAGACCACATCGCTGCTTAACATCAGGGAGCATGATGGTCAAATGCTTGTTATGTGTTCAGTGTTTCTGCTTGTTTAAAAAAAATATTTTATTGATTTTCCTGTACCTGTTTGAAGCAGGATTGCAACCCTTTTTTTTATCTCTATGAACAAGCGTTTGACCACCATCCTGCCTGATGTTAAGCAGCGATGTGGTCTACGATGGAGTACACTTGTTCATAAGGTACCTATTCACCCGCGACTTGAAGACCTTCAGACTGTACTGAGCAGGAAACACAGACCCCGGCAAGTCATTCCACATTCTGGCGGTTGGCACTGGCAAACCGTTTGGTTCGCGTAAATGGAAAATCCACCTGGTTGTCCTATTGTAAAAATACGATTGAGGTATTAGGTTATCCAACTTCGTAGCACACTCTCCGAAATGCACCCGATAGAAGACAGATAGGCTCGCAACTTTGCGGCGATCCTCTAGGCTTTGTAGCCGATAATCAAACAACCCTTGCTGGCCCATCGAATGCCCCCATAATTTGACAGGCTGAAAGACAAATGAAACGATCTAAAAGTGTTTCACTCAATCAGTCTGACTTCTACGTTCGGTCAGTCAAGAGAGTCAGTTTTGATGACAATTACAGTGCCACTAAAACACGAATAAGGCTATATTGTCACCTGTAAACACGCACATTACCTTCATCCCATGTTAAGTAGCTAACGCACTTGTGTTAAGGAATTAAATATACAAGGAAATATACTTGCTTAAATAAATTTATTTTTCTTTTAAATACATACACATATAAATAAAACACCCAGACCTGTCAGCTGTGGGAATTAAACCCACGACCTTGCGGAATAGAGGCAGACATGCTGACCACTAGACCACCGGGCACGTCACTTCCCCCTTTTGCAAATTGTATTACTAATGTCAGTCCAGACGATAAAATTGCTGCCAGTGATATTTAAGTAATGTTGCCTCAGTCTGGAAGGGTGGCGGTGATTCAGTCAATAATGCAGACATTATTTTAGTCTCAACATACTGTAAGGCGTGGAAAGGGGTCGCTAAATATAGAAGCAAGTGGGGTTGACCTTTAAACTTGGTTGCACGTGAAAGTGTTGATATGTAGGAATTGTTATCTATCATCGTGTTTTGTAAATCGTTGTACTCAGTGGCGTGCACACCATATAGGCAAAAAGACATTGCCTACCTTAGCATTTTGGCAACCCGACCTTATAATAGAGTTATTGCTAGATCTTTTTTTGTTGTAATCACACAGGCTAACGGTCCTGTATTTTGTGGGTGAGTAGATAGGTAGATAGGTTTCGTAAAGACAAGTTACCTATACATAGGTGTCAATCCTTGGAGATTACTGCCTACCTTGTCGTAAGAGCCAGTGCATGCCACTGGTTGTACTTCAACTTCTATATCAGTTTGTTTGTTTTTCACAATGTCAGAATTATAGGCCGATAGCAAAAAAAAAAAACGATGGGCACGGATTTTTTGTCAAAACAAGTAACAAAGGTAAGCTCGAACTTAGCTTTGATTATATTCGCGCCTATATACCCGGTCGAAAAAAATGAGTTTCTTGTCAGTTGTTCTGCCCCAATGACAAGGCCCCATACCGAACTGACGTAGCTTCTCTACACTAATAGCCACAACCCAAGTGTTGTTACAATCATCATAATTATCATCAGCCCATACTTGTCCACTGCTGAACATGAGCCTCTCCAATTGCACGCCACTGTGATCTGTTTTCGGCCTCTCGCATCCAGCTTCTGCCAGCCATCTTGCGTATATCATCAGTCCACCTTGCCTGAGGGCGTCCTACACTCCGTTTGCCGTTGTTACAATGCTCATAAATAATTTTATGGAACACGCTACTCCTTATGACAGTATAATATATTATGAGAGTGAGAGTATTAATAATTAGTACTTATTATTTCATATTGACGTACTTGGACAGAATCTTCTGTGCCTTGTCTTATGTACTTTTAAAGTTATGCAATTTTACTTATAATTAACAGTGTGCAAGGGTTTCATTATTGATTAAACAACATTAGTTATAGGGAATAAAAGTACCCCAAGGCACCGATTTCGGGTTCGAACTAATTATGCTTTCTAATAAAAAGGTGGGTTAATTAAATTATGATACTATTAATTGAGCAGATTTTGTAGAACGCACTTAGTAGTACCATCAGGTAGTGCCATTGTAGGTATCCTCAGGTCCATAATCCTCAAAAAGGGGGGTGGACAGATCCTTACGATGACAAGGATTCTTCGGCCACATTTAGTCAATAATGGCTTTTAGTTACAAGTAGAACATAGCTTAAATAAACATAAATCTTCAGATCTCAACTCCTAGGATATACCAGGAGGAGAGATAGCTGATGCATCCTGTTTACATCGCAGATCAGTAGGTGACACTTCTAGAGCATAAAGGGAAAGAACAAGTTTATCTTTACGTCACTAAAATGTGTGACATCACGTTTGTTGTTCACTCCTATTACTACTATACCAAAAGATCCTTCATAAATTATCTTCCTACTTACTATGTCCTAAGTATTTTAGTACACAGATAGTAAAAACATGTCACATGTAATTCTCATAGATATATGATATTTTAACTAGTAACCCACACGTGGTATGTTGTGGTTAGATAATAGGGCGATAAATAATTCGTTATTGGGTATTCACTTCGCCATTATCTAGTTAAAATGCAAAAACATTTGACGACTTGTATAGTGGTCAAGGCATTTGCATCTAGGATTCATTCAAATTCAATTCCTGCTTCTGATGCTGAATGATCTAGGACGTAATAAGAAAGAAAGCAGATAACTTTGGTGGACCACCGATTGGTGGACCAATTCAAATATACCTACTTAATGGAGATCTGTAGTCTCTGCTTACCCTTCTGGGAGACAGGCGTGAAGTGTATGTATGTATGTAAGTACTTTATTTTTTTATGCGAATTCAAAAAAGGAGTACTCCGATGATTTTTTGAGATTGATGTTGATAGAGAAGATATATCGAGGGAAACTTTAAAAAATTGTAGGGGCGACTAGTATGTGGTTGAAGTCCAAAGAAAAAAGATCATTTTTTTCTTTAATTTAATTATTATGAATAGCTTACATTGCCCTTGACGGCTCTCATCTCTGCCTTGCTTAACCTGTCTCTCTGTTCAATTTCTATGAAAATTATAGGAAGTTCCATGAATAAATTAAATAATAATAATACTAATTGTCTCTCTCAGTGTCTTTGCCCAAACATTGGCTTAATTGGCTATTACACATAATCTGTAATAACTTATTTATTTTATCGCCATTGTACTTTCCCACATTAGACACTGATCTTCAAATGGATTGATTAATGTATTATTGTTTCAGGACTTACTTGTATCCATCTGGATCAAGAATAATTAAATAACTGACAATAGCGCTGAGTAATTAACTAACTACCGTTTTCAGTTACCATGCAACCTGTGATTGATAGTTACTTAAACGTAACTGGACTAATAACTTGTCTAGATATGTACGTGTTTTCGAAGTAATGTTCTTGTCCAAGTTCAGTCTGTAACACGATAATTTTAGTTTCCTTTTTAATGATGTAATTTACTTACTTTTACTTGTACTGCAGTTACCGTGTGGCTATTTTTTTTGCAAAAAAACCATAGAGGTTTTCAAGTATTATTGAGCTTTAAAGTCTTGAAAGTGCAATCGATTCGACGTAGTCACAATAGTAATAATTTCCGAAATCTTTTTGACGCCAGAAGGCGCTCTCTCCTATATTTAAGGTCCAAATATTAGAATTTTTCAAATAAGTAATACTATTTTGCGATCACTTTAAACTTAATTCCCATCATTTGTATTAGCAAAAGTAACACCTAAGGATGTCTAGAATACAATGCTTTTAGGTCAAGATGTGGCACAGGTAGCAGACTTTTACGTTTTTGCTGTACATAATGACAAATAATACGACTAATAGAGTATAAGATACCTAAACTATCTTTCATTTTTTTTTAATCACTATGAACAAGCGTTTGACCACCATCCTGCCTGATGTTAAGCAGCAATGTGGTTTACAATGGAGCACACTTGCATGCTTTCATTCACGAAATCTTTCTGTACAAGACACGATATAACTTTATATTCTCCGAGTGATTTTTTTTATTAATTAGACGGTAAGTTTTATTTATATTCCATGCCAATAGCGTAGGTACTTGTTTACTGCAAACAATTATACTAAACACAGTCGGTTATCCGCTTACCAAACCCACTTTTTGTCATCACAGTAAATGTCAGTAATCAATAGCATAACAAGCGGAGATGATGCATCAACCCTCCAATCACGTGCATCATTCGCTGATGAATACATTGACATAATAACTTTTTCTGACCACTAATAGTATAGTCTTAGTAAACAGGTATCAGCTTAAACTGGTCAACTTTTTTGTAGGTTTCAAAAGAATTTGGTCTTATGCAGCTATGAAATGTAATAGAGTGGAAGGGTCAGGTTGTTTAATCACGTTATGGAGATAGATTATATGCTGACGTCACCGTCGGCCGGACGGAAGTGAGGGTAGGTACGCGGAGCTAGTTTGACACGCGATCTTTAGAATTCCGCATTCAAGTTGAATATTATACCTATGTGGCATGATCGAACGTACAAAGTAATACCTATGTTATCAGTGGGACTAGATATAAACTCTTATTCTGAAACGTGAAGAAAGCACTACTCAGGTAAGTGTTATGCTCTGTTTCACTCTAATGGCAAGTATCAAAAAGAGACAAATGCTCCTTAAGCATTTCATGAATATTATCTAATCTTTCGGTTGAAATATGGCCCGTACTATTTGTTCTAAAACTCTCGTCGAACACAGATCTCTATTCCGGTAACGCGCACTCTACCTCTAATCGTGTTTGAGTAAAAAGACAAATTATGCTCAAGCGTTACTTCATTATCACTGGTAATTAATTCGGAATCTACAATCAGTAGTCATAACTGATGTGGATTCAGATCACACCCCTAAGTCACACTTCAACTAATCAGATCGACATCAGTCTTGTATCATAAACGTCAAAACTAGTTGATACAAGGACAAAGTTCTGATCTGAAAATTATTCATGCATGCATTCACCCCGCGAAGCTTCTTCTTCACCTACAGTCGGCGTCATCTAAGAAGCAAATTCTGACAGATCGATTGACATGTCTAGCCTAGACTGTCAGTGTTGTACAATTAGCCATGTACCTCAAATCTAAAATGGTACATTTTTCTGCCTTTTGTGTCGCATGTCGAAAAATTAAGTTTGAAATTCCATAACTCGACAAATATTCACTTTCATGTAGGGGTTCTCGTAGTAACATTTGAAAATGATGCTTAATACGAAAATAGAAAAAAGTACCACTTAAGATTTGAGGTACATAGCTAATTATTGGAATGAACGATTTTAGAATCGATTTATGAGACCATACCATTGACCATACATTTTTGTCTTAAATATTTTATGAGCTACAGTCAATGCATTCGAGATTTCGACAAAATTAACCCTTTTCGACAAAATGAACACTGGGATACACTGTCAGCGCCATACAGGTGGTTGTTAGTCAGTGGCGTGCACACCATATAGGCAAAAAGACACTGCCTACCTTAGTATTTTGGCTACCCGACCTAATTATAGACTTATTGCTAAATCTTTTTTTGTTGTACTCACGACATAGGCTAACTAAGGTCCTATGTTTTGTGACTTAGTAGATAGGTAGGTACCTATATTTCGTTATTACGTTACCTATACATAGGTGTCAATCCCTGAGGCTTACTGCCTAAGTGCCTACCTTGTCACAAAAGCCACTGCACGCCACTGTTCTAAAAACTTTCGTTCTAAAAAATGTTCACGAGCATTCTCATTTTGGCAGAAAAATTGCTATCTTCTAAGTTGTTTACTAATCCATACATGTGTCGGGTATTTAATTCACTGCCTACCAATGTCATGACAACATCATCAGCCACATAACGTCCACTGCTGGACGAGGGCCTCCCCCAATGAGATCCGTCATTGTGGGTGAACTGCCAGTAATCGCCAAGCTTGGCAGGCGGGTTTGCGATCGCAGTGGTGTTGTGGTTTAACTCACAGAAGCGCTGCTGCCCGTGATCTGGAGAGTTCCCTCGGTCGCCTCTTACGACCCCTATGATGGGAAAAGTTAGGCTGGCGACACGGCGGTAACACGGCGACAACGAGTGGTCATAAAATCAGTACAAATCTGTACTTTATCAGCGGCATTAAATGTTTGCTGTTCAACATTCGCAGAATGAAATCCTTCGGCGCGAGTGTCGTCTAATTCCTCATTATGTATTGGCACAGATAAGGATAAATGTCAAGCCACTTGAGCGGTTAATACCGTAGGTTTGTTTGCTATCAGCGGCATTGATTTGAGTGGGTGTTGTATGTATAGTGTGAGAGTTTAAGGTATTCCAAATACTCCGTATTCAGATAGGTGCACCAAGTTGTTGAGGTAAGTTTAAAGATTTTTTTGTTATTCTAATGTAAAGTGTCAAAAAGAGATAGATGAGTCTCAAGCTTTACTCAGGCATTTATTTTTCCTGTAGAATATGGCCCTATTGTAGAGTTTTGCCAGTGAGTTGAAATGCAGAGACTAAGTATGTTATAAATTATCAAAAAAATATTTGCACATAACTTAAAGATTAAAGAACCGACTTCAACAATTATTACGTAAAATTTGTCATTTTTTCATGTGTGGTTTTCTCATGGATGCCATTGTCAGAACTGAACCAAATTTATATGGGACCAAACGGGAAGCACCAGCTTTCAAATAAAAAAAACATCCGAATCGATTCACCCAGGCGAAAGTTCTGCGATAACAAACATAAAAAAATTGAACACCTCCTCCTTTTTTAAAGTCGGTTACTAAAACATTTATTGGATTCTTTTAAATTAGCTTGCTCTTTATAGTCTGTATAGTCAGAAAAATCTACACATTCTTTAATACTGATTGATATTGTAAAATCCACCGTGACCTGGAATTTGGTTCTGCAATCTTCTGAAATCTTCGAAGGGCAAATTTGCATTTGTTAAACTTACCAAGACCAGCCTATTGTTGACAATTAGATGTACATTGCGTAGATTTAATCTTGACAGTTTGTACAAAAAACTTTTTCAATCAAATTAGAATAATTGTATGTTGTGTGATAAAGAACGAACCAGATAAGAATGACTTGCCGGTGTCTGTGCTTCCTGCGCAGTACAGTCTGAAGGTCTTCAAGTCGCTGGGGTGAATTAGGTACCTAATGAACAAGTGTGCTCCATCGCAGACCACATCGCTGCTTAACATCAGGCAGGATGGTGGTCAAACGCTTGTTCTTACTACATAAAAAAAATACGAACAGGTTGAGATGGTATCCCTTGCCACTGAGCAATAAATTAATTCACTTACGTTATCTAGACGTGTGATTACAATCATAAGTTTACTTGTTCAACGGCTTGTCATTGTCGATCAGTGTAAAAGATCACCTATTAGAAGCGTGCGAAAGTTCATTTTTCCTTGTGACATTACCATTTGAATGTCAGCGATCAGTCTTTAGAAATAGTTAGGGCTTGGCTGACTGCAACTACCAATGCGTAAAACCCTCGGTTTCTTGAATTTTAATTAATTTGAAGCAGAACAGATTTGATTTCGTTGTCAAATTGAGTCATTTTGCTTAGCTACGGGCACGCAGCCCTATAAAGACACGAGATAGAACAATAATACGTGCTGTGATTGGTTGTTACGCCACTCTTCTTGCAAATTAACTTGTTTCAACAAATCATTGTATGTTTTTCATTTATTTCTTGTAGCTCGTTTTCGGTGCAAACGGTGTTAGTGTTTTTAACCGAAAAACAGATGAAGTTCTCGAGTCAAGAAAAATTAATATTTTGCTTTTAAATTTTTCGGGGGTTTTATTTTTTTGGTAAAAAGCTTTACTTGCTTAAGTGTCATTTTTACTTTTTTTCTATTTGTACAAAACTGACAAAACAGTAGCTGGAAAGTCCACACATACAATTTGTACAAGCCCAAAGTGACTTATCTATAAAGATTTCGTCCTCACTGATACGTTTAAGTATGTTTGTTCATCATGCAATTGTCACCTTAATTACAATCAACATCAATTGTCTTCAGATCATTTTCCTGTGTTATGAAACTGATATCAGTTTCAGATCCTGACAAGTTGCTTATAATAATTTATCCTCAGGAATCTGTGTATATGAGGAAGGAAGTTACATTTATTGAACATCTATTACAATAAGAACAATTCTATTTTTATCTGAACTGCAATGTGATTAGGAACCAACTAGAGTTCTTTGAATTATATACAATTGTTTAGCTTTATTTGTCCATTAATTAACACGGAATGTGAGAACATTCAGAAATGATATTCTCATGTGTACGGTCGACTGAGAAAGTGGTCTATCCTCAGACCTTAAACAATTAAACTAGCAATCCGAAATTGACATTTAGAGAGACAGTGCCTCTGTCACTAAAACATCAATAAGGTAGAGTTCTAATATTGTGACAAGTGAAAAATGAACCCTTAGCTGCATAGTGATGTAATACTACATCAGTATAATTTTCCTCGATTTTTTTTTCTAGTCGTCCCATCTACAGATTTTTTATTCTAAACTAGCTGTCCCGGCAAACTTTTGTTTTGCCATAGGAAGTAGCCTTTGTACCTCGTTTATTGGATGAAATACACCTTTTAAACCTTCCCTGGACTTCCGCGAGTAATTCAAGACCAAAAATAGCCAAATCCGTCCAGTCGTTCTCTAGTTTTAGCCAGACGAACGAACAGCGATTCATTTTTATAATATAAGAAGATTATTGTCAAAGGTACAACTAATACGTCTGAACGCAGTTTTTGACTTTAGACCACTTTTATTTTTCCCATGATGCTGGCCACATAATTTAAGAAGGATAGGTTTTTATTCAGAATGAATCATGCAATCAAAAAAAATCATGCAGTTAAGGGTTAAAGTCCAATTAATTTTAAAGGAGTTTCAACTTTTGGGTGATAGACGAGATTCTTGATGTTTTCAACAATAAATTTTCCTTAATCATAATATGGGTGTTTATTAAGCCATTTATTAATGAGCTCTACGACTTACGAAACATTACAAGATGTAAGATCAACTTAAAATAGTAGGCAAAATTCCGCTTAATACGGCAAATTTTCACACATAATCTCAAGTAAGAATTAATTCCTTTATTGCTGATTAATTTATAATGACACTTAAAAAGATTAGTCATAAAATAATATCGTTTTATGTTATATTACAGTAATTGCGTGTTATAGCTTTATTTACGTCGTATTTTGTGATTTATAATTAAACAAATATTTGTCTATTAATTTTGTGAACACGTTCACACGTTCAATTTCATATAATATAATTCACGTTTTTTAATCCCAAAGGGGGGTAGGCAGAGGCACTTGTTAAGCAAACGCCCACGGTTCACCAAACGTATTTAACCTGTCGGTTGTCGTTAACATAATATGATTGACCGCACCCGTAAGAGTACCGTTTGGTTGTGCGGTCCAAAATTAATCAAATTTTGGGCAACTTTAGTCCAGAATTATTCATTGGCTACATCACCACTTTTTTTTTCACTATGAACAAGCGTTTGACCACCATCCTGCCTGATGTTAAGCAGCGATGTGGTCTACGATGGACCCATTTGGAGCCAATTCAATTGATTAAAAAAGGAAAAGTACGAATGTGTCAAATGTTGAAATGTGTCATTGGAGTATGTTTTTTTTTGTTTATTTCGCGTGCAAAAAGACACTGCCTACCTTAGTATTGTAGCTTCACCACCTAATAATAGAGTTATTACTAGATGTTGTTTTGTTGTACTCACGACATAGGCTAACGAAGGTCCTGTGTTTCGTAGGTTACCTATATTTCGTACAGACAAGTTACCTATACATAGTTGTCAATGCTTGGGGATTACTGCCCACCTTGTCGTAAAAGCCAGTGCACGCCACAGATATGTATACAGGTATGTATGTTTGTTTGTCTGTATTACTATTCGTTGTCACAGTATATCAGTTTACAGCAAACAACAATGGGATTACATGACGACTGCACGTATTATAAACTGAACATTTATAATTATAATTTATGTAAATAACTCTGAAACAATGATGAAGTGGAAAATCTTATTTAGATCTAGGTCGTTGTGTAATAGCACTAAAATACTTACGTATAACTACTTCAATACA